>JALIGW010000002.1:61300777-61303277 GCA_023053685.1 Diadophis punctatus similis | reverse complement strand
TGATCGTAATGGAGCATGGGATTTCTGCCATATCTCATGAGGGTCATGAAATAGTCTAATTCATGGGCCAAACCAACCTCAACTGATGAATTTTACATAATCTTTGAATAAAATGGATGAATAGTTTCATTTAAGCTGCCTGGATTTTTTGAAGAAAAGGTAGAATATAAATCAGATAAGAACATTAAAGAATAATAAGGAATTGTACATCATTGCTCACGAACGTAACACCATTCATTATTTGCTTAATATTTTTTAATGAGAATCCCAGATAATGGCACACTATGACTACTGCTGATATCTGTGAAACTCTCATGTTATTCATCTTAGTATGAAGAAATCCTGTCGCTTGTACTGACTAAATTGCTAGTAATTTACCTTCTGACATATTTAAGAGATGAAAAACAATTACTTAGCATCTTCCCCTGTTAGCAGCTAAATGTTATCCTTTTGATATTTGTGCTGTTTTGACTTGATATTATATTGGTTCTGAAATAAAAACAAGGTGCAATGCAATATTTTGGCAAGCCACCAAATTCTAGTGATGGCTAGGTGCCATCGTATGACTCTTGCCACTGCAGATATATATTTATGCCTTTGCAGCCATTTGCAGCATCCCGTAGTCATATGACTTACAATTTGTGAGGGTGTTCTGGCCCGCCAATTGCCAGCGGAGCTGGCAGCAGACTCAGACAGTGAGGAGATTGGGGAGGAACATGGGCCAGTCCTGGAGTCTGGGGAAGGCTCTGATGAGTGCTCTGTGTTGGAGCCAGAGATGGGGCCAGGGCCGTCCAACAGTTATCAGCTACCTTTGGAGTCGGAGATAAGTGGGCTGAAGAACAGCTGGAGCTTGTTTCCGATGTGCACATGCACAGAGCTGCCAGGAGAAGGGAACAATTAAGGAACAGAGGTCGACTCATCAACAGCACAAGGGGATGCTGAATGACCACTCCCATAGGAAATAAATAGGAGTGAAAGGGGAGTACTGTTTGCAGGAGACAAACACAATACTCCTTACCAAGTATTTCCTTGTTCAGCGTTGCGTCAAGAAGCTATCGGCCTTGCAACTATCCAAGGACTGATAAGGTCTGTGTTTGCAACTCACCCTTGAAAGACTGTTTGCCGGGACTTTGTTGATATGAATGCTAAGAATTCACATTAGCCAAATAAAAGGGGTTTTTTTGGGACAAGGAGTCTGTTTTATGATTTGGTGAAGCCTAGGTCAGAACAGATGGTAGTTGTTTTTTTGCAGGAAACCAATGTTTATTTCCGGTTTCCAGGAAAATATTGTCCTTGGCAGGGAATAGATTTGTTTAACAATCACAGATTAGCTTAATGACCATGGTGATTGCTTTAACTCTGTCACAAAAATATCAAATTCGGTCAGTTATGTGAAGACCTGCTTAACAACCGGCATGATTAATGACTGTAATTCCAGGCTTGGTTATGTTTGTAGGTTGAGGACTGCCTATACCGTGATCATGACAAAATTGTTTTCTGAATCCATGTGGAAATGATTAAAAAAATTGTAAGAACTATGTAACCTGTTTTAAAAAACATCTGAATATTTTAGAGACCATGATTTGAAAATATTCTTATTGTTGTCTTTTGCACAGCACCAATTAATCTCAGACTATTATCTTTTTGGTTAGAACAGTTGAATGGCAGTTCTATCTTTGACTTTATCATTGCCAACACTGTTTGCAAGGGGGAGTCAAGGTTTATTTATTTATGTCCAATCTTTATTGTTTTTACAAATAACTCAAGGCAGCAAACATATCTTATACTCCTTCCTCCTCCTATTTTCCCCACAACAACAACAACCCTGCGAGGTGGCTTGGGCTGAGAGAGAGAGAGAGAGAGAGAGTGACTGGCCCACTGTCTTTCATGGCTAAAGCAGGACTACAATATACGGCCTCCCAGTCTCTAGCCTGGTACCTTAACTACTAGACCGAACTGGCTGAATGTTTCACTCCTTTGATAGATACACTGACCTTGCGTGAAAGTATAAAAGGCCAGAGCTTGGAGCCAAATGCTGCAATTGCCATCTTGATTCTTTTGATATCCTTCCTCACATCATGCCCCCCCCCCCAGGGATGGGCTTCAAAATTTTTAGCAAGGGGTTCTCTGCCCGGTTGCTGGGTGGGTGTGACCATGGTGGGCATGGCCTAGTTGGCCTCTGCACCATGGCGGGGGGCATTTTGGCCCTCCCGGGCTCCAGAGGCTTTGTTTAAGCCTCCAGGAAGGTGAAAACGGCTTCCCCAGGCTCCAGAGGCCCTTCCTGAACTTCTAGTAGGCCTGTTTTTTGCCTTCCCTGAGCCTCCGCACGTGCCCTGCACTTATCTGCATCCAAAATGGGCCTCGTGGGGACTTCTGGGAGGGTTTGGGGTGGGCGGGATGGGGCCAGCCGGCAGTGGGATTTGGGGGTTCTCCAAACGGCACAGAATCTTAGCTAGAGGTTTTCCCGAACCCTTGCGAACCCCCAGCAGCCCCCCTTCCC
>JALIGW010000002.1:61220777-61295777 GCA_023053685.1 Diadophis punctatus similis | reverse complement strand
CGATCTGTAAAAGGGGACTTGTGCTAGAAGCAGTGTCGCTCGAGTTCAGCATCTTCCAGATGGGTGGACTTCAACTCCCAGAATTCCCCAGCCAGCCAACAATTAGAACAATTAATCAGTGGAGCAACTTGCCTCCAGAAGTTGTGAATGCTCCGACACTGGAAGTTTTTAAGAAGATGTTGGATAACCATTTGTCTGAAGTGGTGTAGGGTTTCCTACCTAAGCAGGGGGGTTGGACTAGAAGACCTCCAAGGTCCCTCCAAACTCTGTTATTCTATTCTATTCTATTCTATTCTATTCTATTCTATTCTATTCTATTCTATTCTATGTTCTAGTCTAGTCTAGTCTAGTCTAGTCTAGTCTAGTCCTATTCTAGTCTAGTCTAGTCTAGTCTAGTCTAGTCTAGTCTAGTCCTATTCTAGTCTAGTCTAGTCTAGTCTAGTCTAGTCTAGTCTAGTCTATCTAGTCTAGTCTAGTCTAGTCTAGTCCTATTCTATTCTAGTCTAGTCTATTCTAGTCTAGTCTAGTCTAGTCTAGTCTAGTCTAGTCTAGTCTATTTTCTATTCTATTCTAGTCTAGTCTAGTCTAGTCCTATTCTATTCTATTCTATTCTATTTTCTATTCTATTCTAGTCTAGTCTAGTCTAGTCTAGTCTAGTCTAGTCGTATTCTATTCTATTCTATTCTATTCTAGTCTAGTCTAGTCTAGTCTAGTCTAGTCTAGTCTAGTCTAGTCCTATTCTATTCTATTCTATTCTATTCTATTCTATTCTATTCTATTCTATTCTATTCTATTCTAAATACTCTGCTACAGAGTAGTTTCCTTTCTAATGGATGTTTCAAATTGCACAGTACTCTCCTCTCTTCTCTCCTCTCTTCCCTCCCTCCCTCTCCCCCCCCCTTTTTCTCAGTGTCAGAATCTCCTGACTATATAAATTTAAATGAAGGGGAAAAAAACATCCTGGATTTAGGTGTGTTGAAATACCACTTTCTAAGAGCCATCCTTCATACTGAAAATCTTTTATGACACCCAACTCCAGCTTTATTTCTTCATAGCTTCTACTTAAGTTTAGAATGAGCTACTCAGACACAAGAGCTAATTTGGTCTAGCAGTTTAAGGCGCTGTGCTAGAAAAATGGGAGAGTGTAAGTTCTAGTCCTGCCTTAGGCATGAAACCAGTCGGGTGACTCTGGGCCAGTCACCCTCTCTCAGCCCTAGAAAGAATATAATGGTTGGACTTCCGAAGAATGTCACCAAGAATACTTCAAGGATTGCTACAGGCAGTTTCCAGGATTGAGTCAAGATTAACTCAAAGGCAGAAAACAATCACCACAACCTCAGAGAGAGATTTCTGGAGAAACAAATTGGTTGCAGTTTGGAGCTCTTAAGAGATGGATGAGTTCTCTTAACTTTTAGGTGGATATTGATTTAAACATGGGTGCTCCTAATGACTCATTTATGCTTCCTGACATGATGTAGGATGGACATTATGATTATGGAAACTTTCATGCCTGCATAAAAAAGCCCTCCAAATAGAGTGATGATGCTCAGTATTATAGCATTATTTTTTTAGCATCAAGATTCAGTTTTAAACATTGTCTTTGGGAAGATGAGCAGTTTCCCCTCTGTTACCATTGAGTATCCAATACTACCATGTTTCCCCCAAAATAAGACCCTGTCTTATATTTTTGACCCCCGAAATATGGCCTTGGCCTTATTATTGGAGGGGAGTCTTATTATTTTCGGGGTGCAGGAGATGGGCCAGGCAGCAAGACGCGCATCTTACCGGAGTCTGGCAGCTCCGTGGCATCTCTTGGCCGGTCTGTGCAGGGAAACACCTTGCAAAGTACAAAAAAACTCGCTGCGAGAAGTTGTTAATTGCTCACCTTCGCGAGAAGTTTTTCTGTACTTTGTAAGGTGTTTCCCTGCACAGACTGGCTGAGTGTCTTGCTGGCCGGCTCGTCTCGCAGTGGGGTGCAATTTGGGGGTGGCAGATCAGGTGGGGGATGGTGTGGGCCAGGCCGTGAGACGCGCTTCTTACCAGAGTCTGGCAGCTCCGTAGTGTCTCTCGGCCGGTTAGGTTTTTTTTTTTACAAGTGAGTTTTTTTTTTACAACGTGCTTCCCTGGACACAACGGCGAGGAATGCGATGGAGCTGCAAGTCTCAGATACAGTAAGAGATGGTGGGGAAGGGAAGCAGCCAGGCTGCTGTTGCCATTGGATCGGGGTGGGATGTGTTGTCGTGGCAAAATGAGCGGCAGGCCAGCGCCATGCCTTGCACCCCACTCCTTGCCATGGATCTCAAGGCACGTTGCTGGCCTGCCTCTCATTTTGCCGCTGCAAGGAGTGGGTCGTGAGGCACGTCACTGATCTGCCACTCATTTTGCCATGGCAAGGAGTGGGGCGCGAGGCGCATTTTTCGCCTGCCGCTCTTTTTGCGCGGCTGCTCTTTTTGCGCGGCTGCTCTTTTTGCGCGGCCATCAGCCCTACCAGTAGGTACGGTAAGGGTGTGTGGGGTGCATGTGGCATGCACCAGTGGAAATGGCGGGGACCAGCTGCGCATGCGTTTAAGTAGTTGGGGGGTTATTTTTTGGAGGGGGGGCTTATTTCAGCACATGCTCTGAAAAGCCTTATTTGGGCTTATTATGGGGACATGTCTTATTTTCGGGGAAACACGGTAGGTGTCACCATTTTAAAAAAATGCTAATGGCCAAACCAACTGATTTTGCTTTTTGATGGCTCAGGAGATGATGAATTTGGGAACATTCACTCAGGTTTCTATGTAACATGTCAGACTATGATATTTGAATTGAATCAATTCTGAGTACATCTACTCTGTTATTTTTCTCCCCTTATGGTATATAATTTCAACATGATGGTTTTATTGTACAACTGGAATGTTCAAAAGGATTCAATTTGTTACTTGGGCAATCTCTAGGTGAATGAACTTTAGGCTTGTATATCTTCTAAAAACTCTTATTTCTGTTAGCTGAAGAGGAAACTTTGACCTGGCAGTAAAATAACTTAACCCTGTACATATCAAACTGTCTCTAGAAAAAGCTTCCTAACTTCATCACAAAGAATAACTTGCACAATTGTCTCTTCTAAGTCATGAAAATTGATGCCACTCCATTGGTCATCATGTAAAATAACAACATACCATCAGTATATAACGTGATGTGCAGAGCATTGGTATAACTTGAAATTCATAGCACTTTAACACCTGTTTCCATAGCTACAGTGTAATCCAGACATCTGAGAGGCTAGCCTGTCTTTGCCAGGCTTGTCATTTCAAGGAAATAAATTAAAAAAGCTGATGACATGGCTTGGATTATACAATTTCTTGTAAGTAACCAGATTTGAAATCTAACCAAGAGTGAACATAGTTCAGATGAAATGAATCAAAGCCATTTCTAGTAACCTTTGTTAGGAAATGTGAATAAGCCTCCTTTGTCTTTTTATTTATTTATTTGTCTTCTTGTTCTTCTTCCCCAGACACAATATCATGTTACACCTGGCAGTTGTATTTGTTGCAGTGATATATTCGTAAGTGGGGTTTTTTTTTGTATTTTTTTTAAAGGGGAGGTGGCATAAACAGATGGAGGCACAGAAGTAGAAAAGAGATAGAGTTAAGCAAATGCTAAAGAGCAAAACTTCAGTGGCAGACACGTCGCTATTTGCATATGCACAATATGCTTCTGTCTAGAGGCATATTTTCTCAAAGTATGTGTATTTCCCTCTGTCTCTATATTTATCAGTATCTCTAGCAACATATGCAGGGCTATGAATAGATTTGGGTGTCTGTTGGTTGGGTTATGTTAATCCTTGAAGTGTTTGAGTTGGGTGGATCTTACGTGACTGGGGAAATGTGGAGACGCTATCAAAAGAGAGGAAAAGATCTGGAATAAAGAACCAGGGCAAGAAATTATCATGTCCAGATGCGTGTTGCCTGAGAGAGGAACAAGAGCGACAGACTCAAACCATATATTGTAGAATGGATGTGTGTGCAACATTTTTTTGAAGTTATGTAAATGAGGAACGCATGAGTTTGATTGCGCAAGGAATGAGAGCAAGAAATTCATTAATTTAGAGAAATATCCCCAAATTATTTCCCAACGGGTAGAAAACCAACTTTGAGGGTATTTTAATTAGGAAAAAAAATGACTAGAGGGGGAAATAAAACAGCCTTTTTTTCCCATGCACAACTTTAGTCAAATTCAAACTCTCCCATAATTCATTATGAAAAGCAACATCCACATATAGTGTAATTCCAGTCTGACTCAATGAAGGAAAACAATTGAATTTTAAATTAAATAGATAATTTAAATGCTCAAAAGAATGATAAGGCTGTCTAGGGCACAAGGAAGAATGTATTTAGTTAAAATAAATGTAGTGAACACTCTATCTACCAGTGATAATAAATATTAGACTGATTCAGGGTAAAGAATATTTAATAGAGGGAGATACTGCAATCCTGTAAACCATCCCTAGCTTCATCTCTCACTGACTACCAACATTTATTTATGCCAACTCAAAATGGAAAGAAGGAAGGGAGGGAGGGAGGGGGGAGGAATGGGTGCAGCAATGAAGACCTTATAGTAATGACATCTAGCTTTTGATTACTCTTAAATTAATTTTGAAAAAGAAATAACAATTTATGAATGTATATAAGAAGGAATCATAGCCTCAGTATTGAAAAACAGAGAAAGGGAAACTGTTCTTCCACTCTCCTAACACCCCTTTTTTTCCTATGGTTCCTCTGCCTCTTCTTTACTTCCCAGTCCTGGACCCAATTTTCTCTCTTAACTACAGTGCAATGGGTGTGTTACAAAGATGATAACAGCAACCACACAACACTCTGCCCCTTTTTATGTACACCATACTGCACAGCAGTGGCCACCATCATGATTTTTTTTCACCTCCCGGCAGATACCCTTTGGCTGGGTTGCCAACCTGCTCTGCCCTTAGTTGGTTGTATGGAAAGTGTTGCTCCAGCTTTTGAAAATCCATAATGGTGCCAAAATGTTAGTAATAACAACAACAACAACAGCCAGGGATTATTTTACATGCTTTCTTCACACTTCTTTGTGGCCATCTGAAATTAACTATAATTGGATAAGAATTATTGATTTAGAATGACCTGAGATATGCTTCTAAATTAACTGAACAATTTATTTTACTTTGTGCAATTGGAATGGAAAAATAATTGAGTGCCTTTGTGTTGTGTGAAATTTTAATGAATTATAATATTGTATAATATTGATACTGAGGAAATATCAACCTCAGTAAAACAACCCAAAGGAAAAGTTGGGGTTCTTAAAGAAAAAAGACTCAGAAACCTTGTACAGGTTGTGGGGGGAAGCATTATTGTTCTGAATATAGATTTAAGAACGTTGATTGTAGGAGATTCGGAAGAAGGAGCAATCTCGCAAGGGTCTGCAGAGCCAATAGGCCAGCAGAAAATAATTCAGCCAGACCCACTCCTGACTATTGACCCAGAAATAGACAAGAGAGACGAGGTGAAGACTGTTTCACTATTTATAAAGGGGCCTATCACCCTGGGACAGTCATAGATCAGACCGGCCCCAATCTAAGAAAGAAAATTTTCCTCACAGTTCTCCTTGAGGGAAAGCCATGTAAAATGGAAATTGACACTGGTTCCTCCATGTCAATAATATCTTGGAGCACCCTTAAACAAATAATACCATCTATGGCTAAACGATGTTTGGCCTCGTGTCAGTTTCGCCTTAGATATTACCAGAGTAATCACATTCCTGTCCTAGAATGTGGAAAGTTTCTGGTCCAGTATAAAACCTTCAGAGGTTGGCTAAAAGTAATTGTAGTTGACGGATCACTACCCAGTTTACTAGGGTTGGAATGGTTTGAGGCTTTAGGATTGGCTGTGACTGGTATCCATGCCACTAGTCCTGGAATATTGTCCGATCTGGTTCAAGAATTTTCCGATGTTTTTACTGAAGGACTTGGCAAGTATACTGGCATACCTATTACCTTTAATTTGGGTCCCCAGGTTGCCCCAATTAGGCTGAAACCAAGGAGAATGCCTTTTGCACTTCATCCAAAAGTAGACAAGGAGATTGACAGGTTAGTGGCTCAGGGCATTTTAGAACCAGTGGACCATGCCCACTGGGAGACACCCATTGTAATTCTGTTGAAATCTGATGGGTCAATCCGCATCTGTGCAGATTATAAGGCGACCCTCAACAAAGCATTACAGGCTAACCCCTATCATGTGCCAGTGGTGCACCACCTGTTGCATTCTTTGGGAAGAGGCACTATTTTTGCTAAAGTGGATATGGCTCAAGACTATCAGCAGCTCGAAGTAGAGGATGCAACTGCTGAGGCTCAGACAATCGTCACCCACCATAGCACTTTCTGTTGTCGCAGGTTGCAGTTTGGGGTATGTGTGGCCCCTGGCATTTTTCAATGCCTCATGGAGCAATTGCTACATGACTTGCCAGGGGTCATCCCCTATTTTGATGACATTTTCATCTCAGCCACCAATGAGTCTGAACTTGCAAGTCGCCTCCGAGCTGTTCTCAACCGTTTCCAGCGAGCTAGGCTTACGCTTAAGCCCAACAAGTGCCAAATAGGGGTGCCACAGGTCGAATTCATGGGCTACCTCATTGATGCAGCTGGACTGCACCCTACTCCTTCCAAAATTACTGCCATACAGAACGCACCAGCTCCTACAAACAGGACTGAGCTACAAGTCTTCCTGGGGCTTTTAAACTTTTATAACATGTTTTTGCCTCACAAGGCTACAATCGCTGAGCCGCTCCATCGCTCCTAGACATCCGATCACCTTGGATCTGGGGATGAGCAGAAGCCAATGCTTTCCGGGCTGTCAAAACGTTGCTGACGTCGGACAGCATTCTAGTTACAATATGACAGCGACCTTCCCCTTACTCTTGCCTGTAACGCGTCGCTCTATAAGGTGGGAGCCGTCCTGAGTCACCATTTCTCTAATGGGACTGAGGCTCCCATCGCCTACTTCTCTAGAACTTTGTCTGCCACTGAACGCAATTATGGGCACATCGACAAGGAGGCATTGGCAAGACGTTTTCATAATTATTTATATGGCTGTTTCTTTGACATTTTCACAGATCACAAGCCTCTGTTGGGGATCCTGGCAGGTGACCGGCAGACACCGCAAATCCTGTCACCTAGGATGATGCGTTGGATCGTGTTCCTGCCTGCCTACAATTATAAGCTCACTCATTGGCCAGGTAAAGCCTTGGGGCATGCTGACGCGCTCAGCCGGTGTCCCCTGCCTACACCTGTGGAAGACCCTGCTCCGGCTGCAGCGATCCTCCACATCGATGACCATCTCAGCCCAGTTTCAGCATTAGACATCACCAGTACACCGCTAAGGATGTGGTCCTTCGCCAAGTTCTGCACTGGATGAGAAGGGGGTGGCCCATGGGCCAGGTAGCTGCAGAATTCCAACCCGTTAAGGCCAGGCAGCAGGAAATGTCCATGCTAAGGGGCTGTTTGTTGTGGGGCACAAGAGTGATAATTCTTTTAGAACTACGGTGTCAAGTGTTAGAATCCTTACATGATGGCCATCCAGGCATTGCACGAATGAAAGCTTTAGGCCGTAGCTATCTTTGGTGGCCCAAGCTAGTCGAGACTATAGCGGCATGGGTCTCCAAGTGCCAGAAGTGCCAATTAACCAGCTCAGCCCCTGCTGCAGCACCGGTGAGAGAATGGGAGAGTCCAAGGGCTCCCTGGTCACGCATACACATGGACTTTGCAGGTCCGTTCCAGGGATACACCGTTATAGTAGCTGTAGATCAGTGGTTCTCAACCTTCCTAATGCTGCACTCCGCACCCTGCCCCCACCATGACCCACCCCACTGCCACACCTGCAGCCGCGCCCACCACCGCAACCCCTGCCCCGTTGCCACCATTTGGGTTCTTTTACCCTCTGCACATGTGCAAAGCATTCTGCGCAAGCGCAGAGGGTAAAAGAACCCAAATGGCGGTGTCCAGGCGAACATTTCCAGACTTGTGAAAGGGTTGTTCGACACCCAAAGGGGTTGCGACCCCAGGTTGAGAACTGCTGCTGTATAGGCTTTCTCCAATTGGGTTGAGGTGATCTCAATGACCTCAAGCACAACTGATGCCGCTGTTCAGGCCCGGTGGAAGTTATTCGTGACCCACGGCCTGCCAGATGTGTTAGCATCAGATAATGGGCCTCAACTAATGTCGGCCTCATTCCAGCTGTTTTTGGCCAAGCTGGGCATCCGGCAGGTATTGGTTGCTCCTTTCCATATGGCCAGCAATGGCCGGGTTGAACGGACTGTAAGGTAAGCCAAGGAAGCCCTCATCAAACTGGGACCTGGGGACTGGCAGTCCAGGCTAGATAAGTACCTATTAACCCAACACGTGACCCCCTGTCCAGTGACAAACTGCAGCCTGGCCAAGTTGTTAATGGGCTGGCGGCTGAGAACAACACTGGACCGTCTACACCCAGACTATTTCCCAGAAAAGCCCCTGGACTCTGTTGGTGGGGCCCGCTCCTTCCAAGAAGGAGATTGGGTGTATGCCCAAAATTAGGGGGGGATCCGCAATGGTTGTCAGGCCAAATAGTTGAAATGACAGGACCCCGCTCATACAAGTTCCTGTTGGAAGATGGCCGTACATGGAGGAGACATGTGGACCAACTGCAGCGCTGCCGCATACCTCTCCCAGTCCCTGTGCCAAGCGACGCCCTGCCCGGGGCACTACCACTGGATGTTGTTGCTAACGCAGCAGCCAAGGGCACAATTATATGTGACTCTCAATCCGAATATAAGCAGGCTGCAGATTTACTTTTGACTCCAGAGCCAGAGCCGCTGGATGAGCCCTCTGTCACCATGGACGAGCAGTCTTCAGGAGTTCCAGAAGTGCCAAAAAAAGGTCCTCCTACTCCAGCCAAGGCCATTGGTCTGCACAGATCAGGGTGGAGCCAGATATGCCCAACTTACCTTACGCATGCAGCATCTGGGAAGAAAGGGTATTACATTTGCATGGCAAGCACGGGGGCCTGGAGAAGCACTCCTATTGGCCACAGCTGACAAACAGCCGGCGGGAGAATAATGCTCCCTGATTGGTCCAGTCACTGACAGCTGAGTATAAAAGAGCTGTCAGTGCCTCAGAAGCTGCTCGCTCTTCCAGACTGTTAGCGAACGGAGCGAGTCACGGTTAGAAGTCACGGTTACCCTTTGTTAGCAATAAACATTTGTTAAACATAACCTGCCTCGCCTAATCCTTGCTTTGTTCAGCGAATAGAACAAAGAGAGGTTAAAAGAGAAAGAGATTCACATAAACAGTTTATACCAATTAGGACTCAAGAGATACCAGGATGCTATTTAGGTGTTAGCAATGTCCATGCATTACAGGCTGTTGAGATGATTTGCCATAAATCAACTTCCTTGACATTTAAAATTCAACCATGTTTTGATCTTCAGTTGCTTCATCTCTGTATGTCTCCACTATGCTACAATCTCATGCTTCCTCTGAGTCAATTAAAATTGTTTTCTCTTTCTTTCCTCCCAAAACGTGAACAACAACTTAAACCAAGAGAGATCACTGCCAAAATATGCTCGGCAGAGGCTGTGTTTATAGCCAACAATTCCTGGCTTTGAACACCATAGATTTGCCAGAAATCAGGCCAAAGGATGGTTTAGCCGAGGAGATATGTCCTCCATGTCTAAAAACATGCCACAGGCAACAATTTATAACTAGCCCTCCAAAACAATTGATCTGAAACACATTCCCCTGGACAAGGAACAGATGGCAAGACAAGGTGCCAGATCTGTACTCCTTTACTACTCGAAGCTGTAGCCAGCAGTTCTTTAATTCCTCTGATCGTATTCAGGCTTATTACTCTGTACTAGGCCCAAAATTAACTTGAATGCTTAGAGTTGTGCATCAAGGCCAAAAATTCTCCAGTTCTTTTTTTATCTTCCATGAACAGGTTGGATTGTGTATATCTTTGGACATACAAAGAGAAAAATAAAATCCTGATGGCATTTATAAAAGGAGGGGGAGAGAGACTGAGTGAAAATAACTTCCAAGGGTGTGAACCTTTAATAAGGCTCTGTTCAAATGTTCTCATCACATTCATCCTCTTCAAATAAACAGTATGGCTATTAATTTGGAATTCATCCTTGTTTCATCATCCAACCTGCCAGAGGTGATATTTGCCGATTGGATTTAAAATCAAAGATACTCTCTTATTCCATGAGTCTGAAATTGGCAGGATGTATATGCCTGCAAAGTGAGCTCTTTTCCTAGTCACTAGCACTAGAAAGTAGCATAATCAGAAACGGTGAAAAGGATCACCTATTCTCCCCACCACATGCATAGTTGGGAAGGATCAGCCCTAAAGATAACTGGGCAGTGGAGGTTTTTCTGGGGGAAAGTTCCAGGTTGTACCCCTAAACCAGATGGATTCATCATCTCCACCAGATGGATTAGTAACTGGCTGACCAATCACACTCAATGTGTAGAAGTTAATGGGATGGCAACTAAATGGAGGGAAGTATGCAGTGGGGTACCTCTACAGTGGTGGGTTCCTACCAGTGCGGTCACCGGTAGCAGCCCGCTGGTGACATCAGGGTCGGTTGCCGGTGCCTGGGCACCGCCATTTTTAAAGAAAAAATTAATTTTTTTAAAAAAATTATTCTGCGCATGCCCAGAAGCCAAGTTTCCAGCACTGCTCATGTGCTGCCTTCCTACCCCACAGTGAGTCCAAGCAGGAGAAGATGGCTGAGGGAGCGCATGAGATGCTGAAAGAACGGGCGGCAGGAGCTATCTCCATTCCCCTCCCTTCAGCAGTCCAAGAAGCCACGAACGCGCGGTGATGATCCTAGGCATTTTCACACGTTTGAGGCTTCTCGAGCTGCTGAAGGGAAGGGGAATGGGCGGCAGGACCTATCTCAGTTCCTCTACCTTCAGCAGTCCAAGAAGCCACGCCCACCCAGTCACATGGCTGGCAAGCCACACCCACAAAATAAGCCATGCTCACAGAGTGACAGTAAAAAAAAATAGGAACCCACCCCTGTACCTCTACTACCTCAAGGTTCTGTTTTAAGTCCAGTGCTCTTCATTATCTTCATAAATGATTTAGATGAGGAGATAGAAAGGGAACTTATCAGATTTATAGGTGACACCAAGCTGTCAGGAATAGCCAACACTCCAGAAGATAGGCTGAATATCCAAAAAGATCTCAATAGGCTTGAACACTGGGCCCTATCAAATAAAACAAAATTCCACGGTGAGAAAAGTAAAGTTTTACACTTAGGCAAGAAAAACCAAATGCACAGGTATAGAATAGATAGTACCTGGCTCAATAGTAGTAAATGTGAGAGCAATCTAGGAGTCCTAGTGGACAATCATTTAAATATGAGCCAGCAATATTCTGCAGCCACCAAAAAAAAACACCCCAAAACCTGAACGCAGTCCTAGGCTGCATTAACAACCCAGAGGCAGTTTACTAATTCTAGTCAAGTTAGCTGAAAATGCTATTTCCCCCCCCCCCCAAAGTAAATACAAAAAGAGACTTCGGTTTAGAATCAAGATCATGTGAATTGTTAGTACCACTCGGAGTCCTGGTAAAGAGCCAAATAAATATGAGCCAGCAGTGTGCAGCAGCAGCCAAAAAGGCCAACGCAGTCCTGAGCTGCATAAATAGAGGGATACAATCAAGGACCAGAGAGGTACTAGTACCACTCTATAAAGCCTTGGTCAGACCACACCTAGAGTAGTGCATCCAGTTTTGGTCACCACACTACAAAAAAGACATTGAAACTCTAGAGAAAGTGCAGAAGAGAGCAACCAGGATGATAAAGGGTCTGGAAAATAAAACATACGAAGAGCGGTTGGAGGAACTGAGCTTGGCCAGTCTAGCGAAGAGAAGGATCAGGGGTGACATGATAGCAGTGTTCCAATACTTGAGGGGATGCCACAGAGAGGAGGGGGGTCAGGCTGTTCTCTATGGCACCAGAAAGCCAAACAAGAAATAATGGATGGAAGCTGACCAAGGAGAGATTCAACCTGGAAGTGAGGAGAAACTTTCTGACGGTGAGAGTGATCAACCAGAGGAACAGCTTGCCAGCAGAGGTCGTGAGAGCCCCAACACTTGTGACCTTCAAGGGGAGACTGGACTGCCATCTGTCTCAAATGGTGTAGGAACTCCTGCTTGAGCAGGGGGTTGGACTAGATGACCTACAAGGTCCCTTCCAACTCTAATAAATAAATAAATAAATACCACTTTATAACGGCTTGGTAAAACTGCACTTGGAATATTGTATCCGGTTCTGAGCTCCACGATATAAAAAAAGATGTTGAGATTTCCTCTGTTGACATTTTTCCTCAAGGAGATCCTTCATACTTAAGATTTGTTTGGCTGTAAGTGAAATTCAGAAGCAAAAGAAGATGTGAGGGGAGCAAACTTTACCTATTTCCTGACATTCATTCTGAAATCTAGCATTTCAACTCTTTGCAACAAACGGTGTTTCAGATGGTATAATTGAAGCCATTTGACTTCATGAAAATAAATAGTGGTTTGGCTAGGAAAAACCCAGAGGCAGTTTACTAATTCTAGTCAAGTTAGCTGAAAATGCTATTCCCCCCCCCCAAAGTAAATACAAAAAGAGACTTCGGAGTATTAATTGGTCTATCCAGCGCTGATGTACAAAAGTGCAAAAGAATGGAAAATACTGGCTGGCAAACTCTTCCATGCCTTGTTTGCAGTGTAATTTCTACATTGGCTGCTTATTCTATTATCTTGTGTATCTATTTGGGAGGAGAAAACAATAACATGTTTAAAGATGAGGGGAAAAAACTATAAGCTCATACATTGCACATGGACACAGAGTTTAACTAGAGTTATTTTTTAATTATGCAACCCCACTTTCTTGGCACTTTGAGAGGTGACCTTTGAAAGTAAAAGATGACATGTTTTCATTCATTGTAGATTTCAAGTAGCACCAGTTAGACCCAAGTCTTCCTTTTTATAATGTATTATTGTATATGTATATTCTTAAAATGCCACTAATGGGTTTTTTTTTTAACATTACTTTGAGTTGAACCCTCAGAAAACCATTTGCAACCCTGAATCCCTTAGTGATCAGTGCTCCACTACCTTTCTCAAATCTGCAGGAGTAGAGAACACTTTTACACTCAATTTATTTAATGGGGAAATTGTCTAACTACTATATTCAGAAGGAAAGGCCTTTGGACCTATTGAATGAAGACTCCAGGACTTTCTTCATACGGTTCCAATCAGGGGCGGGTTCCTCTTACCTGCATACCGGTGCGTTACACGCACACGGCCCCTAGCGCGATTTTGCTTTCTGCGCATGCACGGAAGCAAAATTTTGTGAGGGGACATGCGCATGTGTGAGATTTCGGCAATTTTTTGCTTCCGCACATGCACGGAAGCAAAAAATCACCAAAATCTCACACACGTGTGCATCCCCTCATGAGATTTTGCTTTTGCGCATGCACAGGAAGCAAAAAAAGCCCAAAAATTCCAGAAAAAAGATGGCACCGCATGACGGACCGGCGTAGATGGCACCGGAGCTGTCACGCGCAAATTGCACAATCGGCAGGTCCCTACCAGAACGGCGCACTTGACCGCACCAGTAGGAACCCATCACTAGTTCCAATAGGAAAAATGATATTCTTTGGTATACAAGCTGTCTTTTCGGGAAGCTTATATAAGTAGTCCTCAACTGTATACAGTAGTCCTGTATACAACAGTTTTAGTGTCTGTTCGAAGTTACAACAGCCCCTGAAAAAAAGTGACTATTAACCTTTTTTTAACAATTATTATCATTGGTCACATGATGTTTGTGGCCATAAGTTGAGTACTACCTGTATACAAGAAGCTTTTTTACATGTTTACTATGCATGGTAAAATGAGCTTTTACTGTATGTTTTCCACATTTCAAAAAAAATTGGAAGTACCTTTGTACATCCTGGGCAATTTTTGGGGGAGGGGGTATTTGTCAATGGTACATCATATTGTAAAAATTATAACACAGTGTAAATCTCAGTCCTTTCAGCCACATCTTCTCCCATTGGTTCATCTGTATATTATAAGCCAAATTCTTGGCCCATTTTATCATGCATTCTTTAAGTTCCATTTTAAATTTTGATAAAAGTTTATACATTTTTGTGAACACACATTCATCATTTGCACGTTATACAGTCTCAAATTCTGTTTTGTGTAATTCAATTGCACTTATCTTTTTGTCTGGATTAAACACTTCTTTTAATTTTAAAGAGCGATATTCAACTGAAACCATTTTTTTTTTGAGACGTATAGATTCTCAGCTAGAAAAAAAATCATGGAAGATTGTTTCTGTACATGGTAACTGCAGCAAAACCACGATATGCAGAAAGATGGAAAAACTCCAAAATATTCATAATGGAGGAATGGTTGGGGGGGAAATGACATAATCTTCAGAATTGGCAAAATTAACTTGTTTGATCAGGAAGAAGACAACAAATACATTTATTAGTGACTGGAAGCCCATTATGGTCTTTTTGCTGAAAAAGGGAAAAAAATGAATTAGCAAGTTATGGATTTGATGATTAGAAAGCATAAAATGGGAGAGAAAGGCATAACCTTAAAGAGGAAGATAGTTGATAACTTTACTTGTAACTTTTGTAAAGAAGATTAGAAGCTCATTCTTAATATATTGACTTCACTTGACTTGGCTTGCTTGGCTTTGCCCTTCCCTGTCCTTTCCTTCCCAATGTCTGCCTTTTTCTATTTCCTTTGTGTTTATTCACTTCTGCATTTTTCCTCCCCCTCCCTTTTAAAAATCTGTATTTGTTTTTACTCCTAGATAAAATCTTTTAATGCAAATTATTATTAAAAAGAAAACAAGAAGTCCTCAACCTCGAGGAGCTGGGGATGTGGATGCATCATAGCTTGCATGTATTTGTTCCCTCTGCCCATTTTTATGCTGGGATGCTCACCTAATCATCCAGAGTCAGGTTGCTGGTTCACACTGGCATGAACAGCTGCCTTTAGAAAAAAGGTATTTTTCTCTACACACCCACCACTTCCAATTTTCAGCCAACAACAATCTAAAACTTGAGCTGGTAGCCTGATAGCAATAGCACTTAGATTTATATACCGCTTCACAGTGCTTTACAACCCTCTCTAAGTGGTTTACAGAGTCAGCATATTGCCCCCAACAATCTGGCTCCTCGTTTTACCCATCTTGAAAAGATGGAAGGCTGAGTCAACCTTGAGCCTGGTGACATTCGAACTGTCAAATTGCAGTCAGCCGGCAGTCAGCAGAAGTAGCCTGCAGTACTGCATTCTAACCACTGCACCACCATTGTCAATTTCAGGATAAGAACGTGGATTTGTTGGGGGGGGCAGAACACAGAAGACTTTCTCTGTTCTCACAGCGACCCTGCCCTAGGTTGCTGGGAAGAAGAACGAATGAATTTATTTAAACTCATTTTTATGGCTGCCCATCTCATAAAGACAATTCTGGGATGACAAGGATTTAAAAAGTACAATATAGTCTGTTTGTCTGTCTCTGTCTCTGTCTCTGTCTCTGTCTCTCTCTCTCTGTGTGTGTGTGTGTGTGTGTGTGTCTGTCTGTCTGTCTGTCTGTCAGTCTGTCTGTCTGTCTCTCTCTCTCTCTCTCTCTCTCTCTCTTTCTCTCTCTCTCTCTCCCCCCCCTCTCAACTCTTTCTCATCTTTCTATTACAGAGTTCCCCAACTTTTCTGGCTTTGCAGACCAGAGAGGGAGGAGAGGGGATGGTTCTGCATGAGTGGTGTGCAAGCACATGCTCATTGCTGTTTGTGCAAGTGGGAATGTGCATGGGTATGCTTGCATGTCATTGTGGGTGGCCCAGTTCTGGACAGCTCACGGCCTGGGAGTGGGCTATGGTAATATGCTGACGGTAACTTCTCCCAACTCAGATCATGCCACAGGCAAAATCCAAATCTAATCTCTCTCTCTCTCTCTCTCTCTCTCTCTCTCTCTCTCTCTCTCTCTCTCTCTCTCTCTCTCTCTCTCTCTCTCTCTCTCTCTCTCTCTCTCTCTCTCTCTCTCTTTCTCCCTCCCTCCCTCCCTCTCAACGAAGTTCCCTTTTCCCAATAATTCTATGTGAACAAAATCCCAATATTGTTTGCAACAGCATTTCGGCATTGAACCCAATATTAATGACTGTCTAACACAGAAGGAATTCAGCAACATTGGGCCAGTAGTCCAATACAAGTGTCACGTTGGTACCATCCAGAAGTGGGTTCCTGCCAGAGCTGTCCAGTACGTAGCTCCAGATGGGAGTGGCTGATTGCGCAATTTGCATGCGACCACTCCGGAGCCCTCTTTGCCAGTCCGTCGCACACGTCGCCATCTTTTTCGGTGAATTTTGGGGCGATTTTGCTTCTGCGCATGCGCGGAAGCAAAATCACACCAAAATCTCATGAGGGGACTCGTGTGCGCGCGAGATTTTGCTTCTGTGCATGCGCGGAAGCAAAATCTCGCCAAAATCTCTCTCTCGCGCGCGTCCCCTTGTGAGATTTTAGTGCGATTTTGCTTCCGCGCATGCACAGAAACAAAAGCGTGTAAGGGGCACGCATGCGTAGTGAGCGCGCACGTGCCCGAAACATGGAGATGCACGTGCAGCGCATCGGCACCAGTAAGTAAGCAACCCGCCCCTGGTACCATCCATTGGATCTCACTGCAGTATCTGTGTTCTCTTCACACCTATCAGGTCTTGCCATTGTCTTCTGTCCTGCAAAGGCTGTCTTCACATTTGCACTTGTGTAAAAAAAATGATGCTATACGAGATAAGGGAAAAATATGGGGAAGTAGCTGCTATAGATGTTTTGTGCCTCATGTAATGAGTTTTGTGGCCGTCTAAGAATGTGACAAGAGAAGATGGGTTTTCTATAAGCAAAACAACAGCTGTGGCTGGATTGTGGTGGTGGTGGTTAAGCATGACTTATGAGTTGTGGTGATGTGCATTAACTGAAGAATGCACAAGCTGGGCCTGAAGATTGCTTTGGCCTTAAGCAATTTTGACAATAAAATGCTATAGTTTTTTTTTACAAGAGCATCCTTTCTATCTGAAATAGTTATCTGAGACATGCTTCCTTTATTTTCACATTTTGCATAATTTCTGTTTTGTTATTCCTACTCCTAGTGATTCCAGATTATTGTCTGGTTTATTTTAACATCCAGTCCATTTATTCCTCAGAGGATAAATGTACATTTTAATGACAATACATAAATAAAAACTAAAGTACAAAGCATTAGCCCAGGAATTGCAATGCACATTATCTCACAAAAATAAAATTATACTTGCTAAGAGTCATGAAGTCTAGCTGCTGTTAAATGTTCCAATTTAACATCAGCCCCCTTAGACTTTATGCCAAAACCTGATTATTGGAAATACAACAATTCTATCCTCAAGTGCATTTAATAAAAGGCCTACAAACTATGAACAGACTATATCATTATCTTTCAAGTTGCTATCATTGAAAAATTATTCATTTTGTTACTCATACTACAATTAGAATAGTATTTTAAAAAGGGTCCCATTAATTGCAACCTAGAATTCTGAACAGAGGTGGGTTCCTCCCGGTTTGGACTGGTTCGGGCAAACCGGTAGCAAACTATTGGTGATGTCACGATGACATCATGGAACCGGTTCGGTCGATGCCGGTCCATGGAGGCCATTTTGGGGGGATTTTTTTTTAAAGCGAATTTTTTTCCGGTTTTCTTCTTCTTCTTCGCATGCACAGAATCCGAGTTTCTGGCACTGCGCATATGTTGCCATCTTGTTTTTGGCTTTTTTATTTTTTATTTTATTTTTGCCACTGCACATGCGCGTGCGTGCAAAGCCCAGTTCAGGCATACCGGTAGAGGCTGCTGCTGGTAGTTCAGAGAACCGGTTGGTGTGGCAGCATGAGGCTCCGCCCACCCACCCGGACATCACCATTTTCTTGTTTTTAACCCTCTGCGCATGCGCAAAGCCTTCTGCGCATGCATAGAAGATGAAAAAGCACACATGACAGTGCCGCGCATGAAGCACAAAATGTGCGCGCAATGCAAAGTACGTACAAAACACAAAGCATGCGCAAAACGCAAAGTGCGCACTTCCAAACAGATAGGGAAGGTAAGTAGATTTCACCGCTGTAAAGATGTAAATAAAAAATAAATTGTTAGTGTGTGTGTGTATATATATATATATATACACACACACACACACACACACACACACACACACACACACAAAAGCCAACATGGGTTTGTCAAAAACAGATCATGCCAGACTAATCTTATTGCATTCTTTGATAAAGTGACAAAATTAGTGGACCAGAGGAATGCTGTCAATGTGGTTTACTTGGACTTCAGTAAGGCATTTGACAAAGTAGATCATAACCTACTACTAGATAAAGTAGAAAAATGTGGGTTAGACAGCATCACCACCAGATGGATTCGAAATTGGCTAACCAACCGCACTCAACATGTAGTGCTCAATGGAACTGCATCTACATGGAGGGAAGTATGCAGTGGAGTACCCGAAGGCTCTGTTTTAGGCCCAGTACTCTTCAACATCTTCATCAGTGACTTGGATGAGGGGATAGATGGGGAACTCATCAAATTTGCAGATGACACCAAACTGGCAGGAATAGCCAACTCCCCAGAAGATAGGCTCAAGATACAGAAGGATCTTAACAGACTTGAACATTGGGCGCTATCAAACAAAATGAAATTCAATGGTGAAAAAAGTAAGGTTCTACATTTAGGCAAGAAAAACAAAATGTACAGGTACAGTATATGTGGTACCTTGCTCAACAGTAGTAACTGTGAGAGGGATCTTGGAGTCCTAGTGGACAACCATTTAAATACGAGCCAGCAGTGTGCAGCAGCTGCCAAAAAAGCCAACACAGTTCTAGGCTGCATTAACAGAGGGATAGAATCAGGATCACGTGAAGTGTTAATTCCACTTTATAATGCCTTGGTAAGGCCATACTTGGAATACTGCGTACAGTTTTGGTCGCCACAATGTAAAAAGGATGTTGAGACTCTAGAAAGAGTGCAGAGAAGAGCAACAAAAATGATTAGGGGACTGGAGGCTAAAACATATGAAGAACGGTTGCAGGAACTGGGTATGTCTAGTTTAATGAAAAGAAGGACCAGGGGTGACATGATAGCAGTGTTCCAATATCTCAGGGGTCGCCACAAAGAAGAGGGAGTCAAACTTTTCTCCAAGGCACCTGGGGGTAGAACAAGAAGCAATGGGTGGAAACTAATCAAGGAGAGAAGCAACTTAGAACTAAGGAGAAATTTCCTGACAGTTAGAACAATTAATCAGTGGAACAGCTTACCTCCAGATGTTGTGAATGCTCCAACACTAGACATTTTTAAGAAGATGTGAACAACTCTGTTGTTATTATATATATATAATTTTATTTTATTTTCATTTTCATTTATCAGCAAAAAATGCTACACACACAAACACACATATACTGTATATAATGAGAATATGGATGTTCAATGTTAAAATGTATTATTATCATAAGATATTAAGAAGAAAATGGAGAGCTTTATAATGTTTAAATGTATAATATACTATAATATTAAGCTTAGTGAAACAATGTTATGTGAATGCGAATGAGGTGGAAAATGGTGAATGATGTTCCACAGAGATGTTTCTAACCAGACGACACACTGCAGATGGACTGAAAGAACGTTTATGTTTGTAATTGAAAAATAAAAAACTTTTTATAAAAAAGAAAGATTCTGACATACATGGAGTTTCACGTATGATTTTTACCTTTCCACACTTGAAAACATCCAATACAGTTTGCAGGCTGTGTGAAAGAACTTATTTGCAATCCTGGCATCATAATTTAAGAAAAATAAATAAAGAAAAAATATATATCCTTGAGTAGCAAATCAAGTGAATTAACCTACTAAAGGTTAATTCTATTAAGACCCAGCTAGCCTATTAAATTGCCCAGTAAAGTAAGATTAATTTTACTTTAATTGTACAATTGCGAACTGTCAAGTCTTGGCTTAAGCTGCCTATCTCCTCTGCTTCAACCTTGTAAAGGTCTCTTCCCAGGATTGGTTTAGCTGTCCTTGGAGTTAAAAAAAAAGCTTCTAAAAATTGTTTAGTAGCAGCAGTGAGAGCTGTCTCACTATGCCCATAGAATACTGTAGTTGGGCTCTATTTCTTTATCCTGACTTGGGAGACTTAGATTAAAATATCTACTTAGCTGTGAAGATGATTCAATAAAATGAAAAAAGAAGAATCATGGACATGACCTTCAAATCTTTGGAGAGAAAGTAAGATTTTTCCAAGTTCAATCATCTGAAAAGAAGCCTCAATAAGGCTTATATCTCTAGATCAGTGGTTCCTAACCTGGGGGTCGGGACCCATTTGGGGGTCGAATGACCATTTCCCAGGGGTCGCCCTGGCATCCTCAGCTCCCCCCCCACTGCCAAGGCCTGGTCATATCGGCTCAACTTGCCCGAGCCCTCCAATTGGTCGGGAGAGGTGCCATTCAGTGAGAGGCGTTTGTGATGCCTGGTGGCCGAGCTAAGGGGCAGGGCGTCGCAAGATTGTGTGCTGGAGAGTACAAGGCGGTGCTTAAGACATCTGTGGCCGCCCCTGTCTTCTGCTCACAGTGGCAGTTTCTTCCCACTGGTGTCGAAGGGAAAGGGAGTCATGGGAGGGAACAGTCAGCCAACGACCACTTAAGTTTCACAGTGCACGATGACAGGAAGGAGGACAGCTGGGTCGGATCCAGTGGAAGATGATATTCCTTGTGCTCTTGCAAAGACTGGCCCGAGAATTTCTGATCTGGCATAATTACATATTGTTTTTGTGATTAATCACTATGCTTTAATTATGTTCAATTTGTAACAATGAAAATACATCCTGCATATTATTTACATTACGATTCATAACAGTAGCAAAGTTACAGTTATGAAGTAGCAACGAAAATAATTTTATGGTTGGGGGTCACGACAACATGAGGAACTATATTAAGGGGTCGCGGCATTAGAAAGGTTGGGAACCACTGCTCTAGATATTGATGCAATTAATCTATAAATCCATAATTAAATAAGTAAATAATAAATCAACACATCATGCATTTTATTAAAGAACAATGGGCCTTCAATTGAAGTTTAGGGCAGCGATCCAGAAATTGTTCCCCAATACATGTTTTGTTCTTTGTATCATAATTCAACGTAGAGTGTTAGAAAGCTGTTAGAAGAGACAATAAGCAGTATTACAACATCTGTAAAGACACTGAAGATGGAAACAGACATGGAAAAACAAGGAAAATCTTTCAAAAGATTTCACAATAAAAAGCCACAGTATGGATAGAATGGTAGGAACAGATTTGCTCTAGGTCACCAAAGGCGTGCAACAAGGCTACATGCTGTCCCTTTATTACTAAATATATACTAAGGCAGGGGTAGGCAAAGATGGCTCTTCTATGACTCATGGACTTCAACTCCCAGACTTTCTGAGCCAATCATGCTAGCTCAGGAATTCTGGGAGTTGAAGTCCATGAGTCATAGAAGAGCCAACTTTGCCTACCCCTGTACTAAGGGAAACTGGATTTGGAAGAGTATTGACATCTTTAAACATTGGTGATGGAGAAGTTTCCTGAGAATAATGTGAATAACCTAGAAAACAAACTGATGGATCATTGAATAAATCAACCCAGAGTTTTGACTCGAGACACAAAAGACCAGCCTCAAATTATTCTAACTTCAGACACCTTATACGAAGACCCAGCTCTCTGGAAAAGTATTGTAGGAAGTTAGCACCCACCCCTCTCCTGGGAAATGAGATATCCTAGGAGATATTAAAATGTAGGAAATATTCTGTGGAACATATCTGGAAACATGCTTTTAAACAAACAAAAGACTCCTCTTGGAAACCCCCACCCCTGCTAAGCTCACATATTCCTCTCACCTGGCTGAAAGTCTTTTGCATGACAAAATCACAATAGGATTTGCCCAAGGCCCTTCCATTTCAGCCAAAGCTGGATTAGACAAAAGCCAAGAGCCACCCCAGCATGCCCCTGGGGGGTCTGAGAGCCAATGGGATACATTTCTATACAGGAAAAGGAAATCTAAGAGGTGGGACCCAACTTACACTATAAAAACCAGGAACTCAATATATCTCCTCCTCTTTTTTTCTCTTCACCACACAACCATGTAAGTTACCTTTTCTGTACAGGGGCTCCTGCCATGTGCTCCTGTCCACCATTAAACCTTCTTTCCAAGCAACCTTCATGAATCCAGTGTCTTTTTCCCCACTTGGAACTGAACCTAAAAGGATATTTCCTTATAACAATTGGCGAGCCAGCTGGATTTCCAAGCTAGCCTCTTCAATGATCCTGGCCTAAATAAATTTATTAGGCCTTGGCCATTGGGAAGTAGGTTTTAAAGGGGTTTTGAGTTCAAAATTCAAGGGCTGCTTGGAAAGAAGGTGAGTACCTACCTCTAAATTTTACTTTAAACCATAGAAAACTGGGAAATGTGTGTTTGCATGTGTGTATGTGTGTGGGGGTAATTTTTGCTTTTTAATTTTACTTTATGGCATATGTAAATTCCAATTTCAATTGAATAGTGTGTTGTCTGGGTACAAATCATTTTAGGGAAAAAATAATCATGCTTTTTGTTTAACCAAGTTAATGTATCTTCCTAAATCCTTTGATATTTCCTTCCTCCCCCCCTTCTCCCCCCCCCAGCCCTGTTTTGTCTGCTAGCCATTGCAGGATACTCATTTTATGGTGGTTCTTTTCCACTTCTCCAAATCTGTTTTAATTTGTTGCACCAATTTATAATAGTTATCTATATTTTTGGTTTTCCTTACCTAGGGGTAGGATTTTACTTTTCTTTGCATTAGATAGGGCTCAGTCTAGTTGTGTTTTTTTTTCTCTTTCTTTTTGAAGATGGGAACCACATTAGCTTTTTCCCAGTTTCTCAGGTGGTCCCCGTGTCCCAAGATTTTTTTTAAAAGATGTGCAGTGGTTCTGAGATTTCATTTACCAGCTCCTTTAGGACTCTGGGACCTGGTGTTCTCTTACTGTTTTGCTTATTTTAACTTTAGTTTACAGTCTGTTTTATTTTTCCTTTCCAGTTATATTTCTGGTTAGTTGGGTTGCATTTCTTTTTTTGCAAGAAGACATGCAAAGAATGAGTTAAGCAACTCATGGCTTTCTCTGTGTTGCCTTCTCTCCTTAGTGGTCCAACTGTTTCCTTGATTTTTCTTCTTGTTTTTTTTTATGTATTGGAAGAATCTTTTATATTATCTTTCACTTTGTTGCAAGTCGTTGTTCATTCAAGGCTTTTGTTTCCTGATTTTTCTTTACAGATTCTTGCTATCTGCTGATATTCTGCTTTAGTTATGTGTCCCTGTTTCCATTTTTGTATCTGTCCTTCATTCATTCAATTTGTCAGTGAGGTCTTTGTGCAGCCATGCTGGTTTCTTGGATTTCTGGTTTTTTTTTTCTGATTGCTTTTGTGCAATTGGCTTTTATAATCAAGTTTTTTCAGAGTTTACCAAGCAGCTTCTTGAGTTGCTTCTTTCCTTTAGGACTTTCATCCAAGGAATCTTTCTCAAGTGTCTCTTGAGTTTATTAAGATCAGCTTTATTTTAAAATCTAAGACTTTAGTGTGTTCAATTGTGTTCAATCGTTTTTGTTATGTTAATGATGCAGTTTCAAATCCTTCTACAACTTCTTCTTTGTTTGTAAGTATTAAGTCAAGTATGGACTTAATTATCTCCTCTAGTTCTCTTCTCTACCTTTTGGACAACAAAATTGTCAGTAAGGTTGGTTATTAACATATTTTATTTCTCACTTGGTGCAAAATTAGTTTTCAAAGTTTCCATGCCTTTAATTTCTGTGTCTGCCATAATATTTATATTTAGCACTTCCAGTATGAAAATGAATAGCATCCTTTTCTTGTGCCTTTTTTAATGTATTTAAAATCATTCTCATTTTGTTTTTAATCTGTCTCTTAGAAATAGCTTAAGAGAGCTGAATGTATAAATTCATTTAGGAACCTTTTAGTTTGCTGCCATTATTGAAGTATATATTTTATAGTCAGCATTCAGTGAAGAGATGGGCCTATAGTTTTATCTGCATTAAATCTGAATCTTATTTTGGAATCAAAGTAATATTTGCTCCCATTCAGGAATGTGGTACCTTTACATCAATCAATACCTCAGTATGTAAAATCTTTGTAAAATTCTGCCACTGGCCCACCTGGTCCTGGTGTTTGGTTGTTCTTTTGTCTCTTGATCTGCTTCTGATAATTCCATCATTGATATTCATTCATTTAATAGTTTTTGTCCTTTTCTGGTACTTTAGGCAATTCCATTTTTTTCCAAATATTCTTTAATTTTATTTTTCTGAAACTTCTTGCTCATACAGCTTTTCATAATATTGAATTATTTTTGTTTATCCTCATTTGGTAGTATAGAGTTTCTTTCTCATCTACCAGTCTATGTGTCAATGTCTTCTCTTTCTCTGTTTTGATTTGTGTAAGTTCTGTTTAGCGTTTACAGAGCACAGGACCTTCTGTTAGGGAAGGAGGAAGAATGTCTCTGTGTGTGTGTGTGTGTGTGTGTGATTGAAGGGTGGGAAAGCAAATTTTGTTGTTGTTGTTGTCGTTTTTATGTGCACATCCCAAAAGCAAACCCCAGAATTTTCAGTTCTAAATGTGAAGCCCGTGAGTGTGGAGGTCCTAGTACTAGCTGTATAGGGGCGGCTAGTCCTCGCAGATCCCCTTTTTGGATCTGATAAACCTAGAGAGATTCCCTACAGGAAGGGGGCCTTACTTCTACGAGGGAATCGGAAGTCCTTCCCAGAGTTTTTTTTCTCTGAAACTGTTGAGCGTGCCACTAGCTAAGCCAAAGTGAACCTTACATTTAAAGGATCATGGGAAGCTCTAGTTCGAGGGTGGTGGAAACCCGTGTGTGGGCTTGGAACCTGGGACGCCAGGAATATATCTGTATGACAGGAATGTGCAAAAGTAAAAGCAGGAAACTTGTGTAGAAAATGGGCTTTGCTGGGGGATGACACAGAGAAACAAAACAAAACAAAACAGCCAATTTGGCTAAATAAAGGTACTTAAGAAAACAGAAAAGGAAAAATGTTGAGGTGTTTGTTGTTTCTTCTCTCTCTCTTTTCTTCTCTCTCTCTTATATGTAACCACGTGGTTTGTTTGTTAAGATTTGTGCCTCCCTAATTTTAACTGAGATTTATGGCAGGAAGGACTTGTGTGTGTGTCCTGTCATCCTCTTTGTCCATGTTTTTGTGTCTGTGTACGTCTTTGTCTTGTCTTGTGCGCACTCGAGTAATTGCAACTGTAAAATATCTCTGTTTCCTAGAGATATGAATTTCAAATTGTTAGAAAATTAAAAGCACTGAAAAGAAAGGAAAATGTCTTTGCCCAGTTAGGACTGGCCAACCTGATCTGGGACAAGGCACAGAGTTCAATTTTCCTATTCCTCTCGGGGTTTTTAAGAAAAGCCAAAATTTAAGGGACAATGTTTTAAGTTAATTTACAGGAAAATTTCATTTTTACATTTACTGTATGTACATGCAAACAGTTTTAATATTGCTCTTCTGTGATGTTTAATGGATGCCAATTCTCTGCTAAGATGGAAATGTCTGTTCATTTTTTTCCCCCTGGTGATGTCTCCATTTTGTTATAATTGATTTAACTGCGATACTGATGTGTTGATTGTTTTCCTCAAACCCTGCCTGCAAGCTATCTACCCCCCCCCCAAATCTCTAATCCTTTTACAATGCCTCTCGTGGTAGAATTACCAGCAAAAGGGGGAAGGGACCCTGTTCTTATGTCTTTCAGCCCTGCACATATGATCCTGAAGCCTATGGAAGCAGAGCAAATGGGCTCAGACACTGCCTCCAGTAAAGACATTCCATCCATTTGAGCCAGAAGTGGGTTTGAATCTAGTCCTCTAGACATCACATCAACCAGAGTGGAGTAGATCTTTCCAAGCCTGACTGACCAGCCTTACCATCAAAACCTAAGGCCACCCAGCAGACATGAATGAAAGGACCCTGAGATGGACAAATAAAGACCAAACATCTATTTTCAATCCTCAGAAGACAGCTGAAAAGACTAGGGGGGAGGGGGAAACTTCATTGTAAAGTTTTTCTTTCTTTCTTTGCTTCAGTCACAGAAATTCATTGTAAAGTTTTTCTTTCTTTCTTTGCTTCAGTCACAGAAATTCATTGTAAAGTTTTTCTTTCTTTGCTTCAGTCACAGAAATTCATTGTAAAGTTTTTTTCTTTGTTTTCTTTCTTTCCTTGCTTCATTCCCCGAAATTCATTGTAACGTTTCTCTTTCTTGTCTCATCTATATTGTAATCAGTTTAATGTACTCATGTAAGAATTGTATTGGGAGTGGTTGCCACAGTGAGTTCTGTACACTTTAGATTTCTGTCTAGTGGGAGGTAAATTTGTAGCTGCATACACAAACACACAGAGACACGCCATTCAGAATTAGACTGAGGTTATCCCTTTTTCACCTACCTCCACCCAAAGCTGCTTTTAGCTTGCTGGTTTTGTTGTTGTTGTTGTTTTGACTCCTGCTTTGTGGCATTAAAGCCCAGGCAGTCATATCTCCCTGCTAATTCCATGGGGGAAGGGGACAGGTCCCCTCAGGCAATTTCCCCACTTGAAGAGCTAGCAGAAAGGATCTTCAAAAAACCCAAGGCCTGACTGCTGCCCAGTAAAGCAGGGTATTTTGCACTGGTGGTCTCAGGAGTAAGAGTCCCAGGGCTCATTCTAAAAAAAAAAAAAAAAAAAAAAAAAAAAAAAAAAAAGGAAAAGCCTAGATTGCACACTGGCTAACTTCAATTTGGACTCACAAATCCTAAATGCACTAAAGTAAGAGCTAGGGCAGATTCAAGAACCATCCCTTGGAAATGGGCAGCCTGTGATTTCAAGGTAAACCATGGCTGTGGGAATATTGTGGGGCCTGTGCTTGCTTGAAACCTGTCTGGGAGCTCATCGAAAGTGTTATCAAACCTCTGAACATAATTGGCATGGAAAATTGGATACTGTAAATTTATTTCCAGAACTTTTGCCCTGGCCATTGACCATCATGATTGAAAGCTCTCCTTTTGGGAGCCACTGAAGGAATCCTTCTGCTGCCTCTTTCAACTGCCTCTTTCAACGTCTTCCCCTCTGCATCAGAGAAAATTGAAAGCACCCATAAAATCTCCCTGACCTGATCAATTTGAAGTTTGTGTCAAAACATGTGTTGCACTCACATGTTTTGAAAAAAAAATGAGGGATTGTAGGAAGTTAGCACCCACCCCTCTCCTGGGAAATGAGATATCCTAGGAGATATTAAAATGTAGGAAATATTCTGTGGAACATATCTGGAAACATGCTTTTAAACAAACAAAAGACTCCTCTTGGAAACCCCCACCCCTGCTAAGCTCACATATTCCTCTCACCTGGCTGAAAGTCTTTTGCATGACAAAATCACAATAGGATTTGCCCAAGGCCCTTCCATTTCAGCCAAAGCTGGATTAGACAAAAGCCAAGAGCCACCCCAGCATGCCCCTGGGGGGTCTGAGAGCCAATGGGATACATTTCTATACAGGAAAAGGAAATCTAAGAGGTGGGACCCAACTTACACTATAAAAACCAGGAACTCAATATATCTCCTCCTCTTTTTTTCTCTTCACCACACAACCATGTAAGTTACCTTTTCTGTACAGGGGCTCCTGCCATGTGCTCCTGTCCACCATTAAACCTTCTTTCCAAGCAACCTTCATGAATCCAGTGTCTTTTCCCCCACTTGGAACTGAACCTAAAAGGATATTTCCTTATAACAGTATCTTGCTGAAAAAGGTGGAAGGAAAGAGAAGAAGAGGATGACCAGCAACAGGGTGGCTGGGTTTAGTTACAGTGGCAATGAGAGCAACATTGGGAGACTTGAAAGTACAGTTAGAGAAGAGAAGATCTTCTGTCACAGAGAAGATCTTCTATGCAGTTGCTAGGAGTCAAAAATAATTTAATGGTACATAATCACTCACTCAATCAATTAAACTGGTAGATCTCTAAGATCATATTTTCTTAACCCTGAGATTTATTTACAGATGAATTTGGGAATTTATGGGTATTTACACTGTGTTTCCCTGAAAATGACCTATCCTGAAAGTAAATTCTAGCTTGATTTTTACACGTACGCCCAATATAAGCCCTACCCCCCCCTCAAATAAGCCCAAATTAAGACCCCGCTCACTCTGGGGTGCAGATGCTGGGGCGAGGTGCTTGGATAAAAATTAAGCTAGGATGGGGATGGGGGGTGGAGCTGCCTTACTTACCAGGACTCGCACACCCCGACACCTGCCTCACCTTGCAGGCCCACTTCTTCTGCTGCCGCTTGTCACCACTCACACGTGTTGCCCCCGGCCTCCATTTTGCCATCAGAGGCTTCTGGAAAGCCCTCTGCAGCCAATAACAGAGCTCCGGATTGATCCAGAGCTCTTTAACTGGCTACAGATGCCTTCCGGAAGGCCTCTGAAGATGAAAGGGAAGCCATGGGGCACTGTGTGCATCAATCCGGAGCCCGTTTCTCAGCTTCAGAGGGCTTTTCGGAAGCCTCTGATAGTGAAACGGAGGCAGGGGCAACATGCGCAAGCAGCGGCAAGTGACCACAGAAGAAGTGGGCTGGCAGCAGGCTTCTGATTGGTGGGGCTGTGTATGTGTGTGAGTGTGTGTGTGTGTGTGTGTGTGTGTGTGTGTGTGTGTGTGTGTGTGTGAACTTCGAAATGGACCTATGCTGCCACAGCCATCTTTTTGTTTCTCAGCTTGCCACACAGTATGTGGGGAGGGAGATTTTTGGATCGTCCCGTGGGAACCAAGGTCATCTCCTGAGTCCTTCGGGAGTTGGGCGGCATATAAGAATAACAAAATAAATAAATAAATAAATCTCATCAGATGCAGGCCAGAGACAGGAGGGAGTTACCCAAGAGATGCCAGAACACCTAATTTGACAATGTAACCTGTAACACGGACGGAGGGGAGTATCTATTCTTTAATTATATGAAAATCATGGAAATTAATTAGACTTGGTTTTTCTTTTAGGTGTGCTGAAATGATGTACTCAATAAAGCTGTTCTTAATGAGATCTGATCATCTTGATTTGCTGGCTTGGTTCAGAACTTTGAATCTGTGTGTGTGTGCATGCATGAGAGAGGAGAGAGAGAGAGAGAGGGAGGGAGGGAGAGAGAGAGAGAGAGAGAGAGAGAGAGAGAGAGAGAGAGAGAGAGAGAGAGAGAGAGAGAGAGAGAGAGAGAGAGAGAGAGAGAGAGAGAGAGATTAAATCTGGATTTTGCCTCAGGGCAATAGTGGCATGATCTGAGTTGGGAGAAGTTACCATCAGTTTCTTGTTGTTGACAAGTCACTCTTTATTAGCCTTGCAGTTGTCCTTGCCAGCTCCTTCATGCAAAGTGGAAGTATCTATTCATTGGGTCTACCCCAGTACCTGATGAACTTGGGAGAGTTCCAGATGGAATATTAAGTAATTCCAGAAGCTCTGTTGCATGGTTTGACTGAGATTAGGGTTGCTGCTTGGACGAGCAGGCCAGGGGCCTTGGACTGAATCATTCCGGTACAGACTCTGTCCAAATGGTCCTGATGCTGCTAGCCTTCTAGAAAGCTTTCAAGATCTGAGTGTTCCTGCTAGGGCCAGGTTATTAATGGAATCCAATTGCGTTCTAGTTTTCAGAGGGCTTAGCTTTGCTATAATGATGCTTTATTATTTTTTTGTTTTTAAGTTTTGTATTGTGAGCAGTCCAGAAGCACAAGATTGAGATGGACAGCTCCATAAATTCAATAAAGAAATGAATAAATAAAGTAAGCATGGCATTTTAAAGAGTAAGTTCTTAAATAATCCTTTCAACCTCAGCAGACAATGGAAGTAGGTATTAAATAGCCTGCAGTCCATTTGCTTGTCTGAATTATGCCAATAATATTTGAAAAATAGCAAATAAGGTCTTTTTCCTGTATGATAATGCCTCCCTTTCTGGGATTTTGCCTGTGCATTTAGATGGTTCCATGATGATTACAGAGGAAGACCTTGAACAGTTTAAACTGATTATATTATGTTAGAGAAGCAATTTAATGTAACAAGAGCCCTTCAAAGGTTAGTCTAGGTCTTGTTTTATTGATTAGTCTATGAGTGAGTTTGATTTATTATGGGGAAAGCATGTCTTTTTAATGCAGGCTCTCAAGACCCAGTTTCACTTCTATTCCAACGCTGGTGTGTAGAAGGTCATGCTACCCTATCACTCTAAAATGCATGCATATGCAATGCCATTTGTGTTGGTTGGCTCCTTACATTCTTTAGTTTTCTAGTAATAGCCTAATGTCTGCATAAATGCAAGGATCATTTTCAATCGCTGACAAGGGCTCTTAGCATTCCGTCCACTTGTCTTTCAAGGAAATTCTAATGGACCCTGCTAATAGACTGAAGCAAACTAGAGAAGGAACAACCACAAACACACTTGGAGAAGGGAGAAAAGTCACATCAAAGCTCTGTCCAACAGCTTCATGAGCCCAATTTAATTTTCCGACAGGATAAAGTCGGCCAACAAATTAATTTGCTGGGAAATTTAGATGGGGGCATACATATCTCTTGACTTTTTGAGTGTCAGGATTATTTGCGAGACAGAATGTTATGTAAAGAATGACTTGTTAAAATATATATGTCTCCTATGCTACAACTTTCGTCCTTTAATATTCTCTTCTCCCTCACCCTCATGTATTTTTAAAAGAATATGCTCACTACAAGCATAATTATTGATCACATGTTATTAATTCCAGAACATAGGAAGCTGCCTTGTACAGTGAAATATAACTCTAATCCTGTTGCAAGATCCAATCTGGGATGGTCACTTGGACCAGAGGTTTTTTCTTTTGAGTTTTCAGACTTGGGCTGGAGCCCATTCTTAGGAAAGTCTGGTTGTGTGCTTTGGGCTATTTTGTGTGTGATAGTTATATGGTGCCTGTTGTATGTGGCTTTTTAAATGTTGATTGAGGGGTTGATGGCTGGCTATTAAATCATTGGCTGTTGTTTCCTTGTGTTGCCAACTCCTTGCCTCCTAAGTACTTGATAAGCTGGTGGTAAATCAGCACTCCTGTTGACTGACGAGGGGCCCATTTGCCAGGCTTCAATCACTTCCCTGGCTGTTTTTGTGCCTGCTCGTCCAGCAATTTTAGTAGCTGCAAACTGAATGTATGTCTTTGTTCATTGCAATGTCTAATCTAATTCAAATCTAATTCTGTTGTACTGCTGTATTGTGACAGGTGTGTTCCTGAAAGGGATAAGTGAAGAATACCAGTAGTCTAAGGCAAGAGTATATAAACCTGGCAGAATCATTCAAAGCATGGTCATTCCAGTTGTCCAACTGAAACAAGCAGGCAGCTATAATGGGCAGCACAGTGGTGGGTTGCTACTGGTTAGCCCCAGTTTGGGCGAACCGGTAGTGGTGGTGGCAGAAAGCTCTGCCCAGCCGCCCGGAAGTCATCACAGACGATCTGTGTATGCACAGAAGGTTCTGCACATGTGCAGAAGCGCTTCACGCGTTCACAGTTCGGTAGCGAAGGTAAGTGAAACCCACTACTGGGGCAGCAGTGATATAGTTAGATGCTGGAGGCAAGGGATCACTTTAGTGACAATGGCAAAGGCATCAATTCATACTGTCTAGGAAAAGACAACTATATTTTACCAAAAAAACCCTATATTGATAGGTGGTGTAATGTGATTAACAACAGATGCTGGAATCTGGATGATAGACCCTGTAGTTGGATGATACTGAAGGAGATCTGGTGTTTATCATGCGCATGACACATCCGGCCCACGGGCTGCCAGTTTGACACCCTGTGCTAGAGCCTAGAACTTTAAAAGATGATGCTATTTGGACATCTATCCATTGGTTGAGATCTTTACTGAAAGTCCAGCTATATTCATTTGCTACTTTTCCATCACGTTTTGTTCAATGAGAAAAGGAACTTAAAGTATGTCTTGGTTTTCAAACTACATCTTTAGAAGCTAAAACTTTGGCTCCATCATCACTATGAATGATGTAAATTCTACTATGTCAAGTGGGGCATCACCTCAACCTCTGCAGTCATAATTGAGAACTGAAAGCTTCGGATGTAATTTCTAGAACTCCTTTGACACAGACCACTAAAGTTATATTATTTTAATCTGAGAAAGGGGAAATGGTTTGCATAAATATAGAGTAATTGTATTAGTTTTATTCATTTCAACATAACTCAATTTAAGGTTAATGTTATTTGTTGTTGTCCCAAATATGTCAGTAGCATAGATCCTTCCATCCATCACTCACTGGGCAACTTTAGCTTAGAATCAGTGGTGAAAGGTTAAGATAGTAGTGAATACTTAGACTAGGAAGAGACGCCATAGAAGAATCAGATTATTCAGATTAACAGAGTTGGAAGGGACCTTGTAGGTCATCTAGTCCAACCCCCTGCTCAAGTAGGAGACCCTACACCATTTCTGACAGATGGCGGTCCAATCTCTTCTTGAAAGTCTCAAACGATGAAGCTCCCACAACTTCTGAAGGCAAGCTGTTCCATTGGTTGATTGTTCTCACTGTCAGAAAGTTCCTCCTCATTTCTAGGTTGAATCTCTCCTTGATCAGTTTCCATCCATTATTCCTTATCTGTCCTTCAGGTGCTTTGGAGAATAGCTTGACCCCGTCCTCTCTGTGGCAGTCCCTCAAATATTGGAACACTGCTTTCATGTCTCCCCTGGTCCTTCTCTTCGCTAGACTATCCATGCCCAGTTCCTGCAACCGCTCTTCATATGTTTTAGTCTTCAGTCCCCTGATCATCCTGGTTGCTCTCCTCTGCACTTTTTCTAGAGTCTCAATATCTTTTTAATAATGTGGTGACCAAAACTGGATGCAGTACTTCAAGTGTGGTCTAACTAAGGCTTTATAGAGTGGTATTAGTACCTCACTTGATCTAGATTGTATCCCTCTGTTAATGCAATTTAGGATTGCATTGGCTTTTTTGGCTGCCGCTGCACACTGCTGGCTCATGTTTAGCTGGTTGTCCACTAGGACTCCAAGATCCCTCTCACAGTCACTGCTATTAAGTCTGATTTCACCCAGTTTATATGTATCCTTTTGGAAGATGAAAGTATTCATTCGTTCACTTTGGTAAGGGAAAGTGTGTTACTTTAAAAATATATTAAAAACCAAACAGCCAAAAATAAAAAGAAATGGCCCTCAGATTGCTGTCGAGGGATTTGTGAAGGCTTTTCCTTTTTCTTCTTTTGTGTGTGTATGTGTACAAAACTGATAGTTGGATTTGTTTTTGATGTTTGGAGTAATAAACGAGAAGAAGCTGTAATGTTTTTGTCTCTGTATCTGTTGTAATAAAGTCTAGCTTTTCCATTAAGCTGTGCTCTAGGAAAAAAATCACAGCTGTGTCTCAAGTGAACAAATATTTCCATATGCAATTAATTTAAATGTAACAGAAAAAGAACACAGCCCAGATGAAGCTGACAATTATCCTGTGCTTAGGAATTTTAAGCCAGAAATAAAGTATACAATACTTTGTGTCTTACTTTCATATTGCTAAATTTGGTAGTTCCCTTTTTTAAGCCCCCCGCTTTTTTGGTAGCTATTCCACTGCCTAGGGGATCCAAGAAGAAATATTATACAAAGAAGAGAAAATGCAATAATAATATTTTTAAAAAACTCCACATTTATCTTACGTGGAAATATAATAAATATTTATAAAGACTCCCAAAGGAAAATGCAATCATTTTCTGTTTTTTTTTTCACTAGTTGGAAGCTTAAGAAATCAGCCGACTTTCCAGAACTCTCTTACAAGGATGGGGCGTCTTTTGGGGACTGCAAGAGGCAGATTTTTAAATCTTTTCTTACGCCTTTGAGGTTTGCAGAGGAATTGCAGTGTGACACAACAACAAAAGTCACAGTCAGAATATTTGGCCTTTAAAATTATTTTCTAGCATGTTATAGAGATTAACAGGGGTGGGTTCTAATTTACCTTGCCGCCGGTTCACTTCCTCCCGTGCCGTATGGCCATGCCTCGTGGGCACGGGCGGGCTTCGCACGAGTGTACATGCACAGTGCTGAAAATTCTCAAAAAAATTTAAAAAAACCAAAAACAAGATGGCAGCACGTGCACAGTGCCGGAAACTCGGCTTCTGCGCATGCGCAGAAGAAAAAAAAACCAGAAAAAAAATCCCCCCCCCAAATTTTTCCAAACAAAAAAAGCTCCGAAAACAAAATGGCGGTGCATGCGCAGTGCCGGAAACTTGGTTTCTGTGCATGCACAGAAGGAAAAAAAATCAGAAAAAATAAAAAAATAATAAAAAAAATCCCCCCCCCAAATCCAAAAAATGATGGCAGCATCCACGGACCGGCACCAACAGAACTGGTTCCATGATGTCATCGTGACATCCCCAGTGGCTTGCTACTGGTTCTATAGAACCGGTATGAACCGGGAGGATCCCACCTCTGGAGATTAAGCTAAAATAGCCCTAGTTGGCCAGGTGCTCTCATTTCTTTTTCCTTTTGTTGAAAATTTGCCCTAAATTGTCAGCTGTGTAAACCGGAAAGCTTCCAGGAATTGCAGAAAAGATTTCAAGGGATTCATGTGGCCATCCTTGACCTATTAATTGTTTATAAATTCATTTATAAATCCATTGTCCACTCCCCAACTTCAGATGATGGCTCTCTACAGTAAAACCATTTTAACAATTACATCCAATGGGGATTGAAAAAAAAAATCTGAGACTGTCTTCCTGTCCGCCCCCCCCCCCCACCATTTCTATATTGACTTTTTTTTTGCTGGGGGTGGGGTGGCATTCTAATGGCCCAGCTTCCCAGTAATGTTGACAGTGCATAATTGAAAGATTCCTTTCCAATGGCAATTTTTATGGATGGCCTTTAAAAGAGCCAGATGAACGAGGAACTCAGAGTTTTCTGGTGGCATGAAACTTTAGATTTAGCTAGCCTTACTTAATTTGTTGCCCTTCAAAAGTACTGAACTTTAATGTCCATGATTCTAGTTGGCATGATCCAGTGCAGGAGGAGATCAAAAACATCTAGGGCTGTTGTGTTGGAAAAGATTATTCTAGAGCAGGGGTGTCAAACTCAAGGCTCAGGGGCCGGATCCAGCCCACCAGGTACTTAGATCTGGCCTGTGGAGCCACCCTGGAAGCAGTGAAGGAGCAGCCCGCGGTGCCTCTGCCAGCAAAAACAGAGCTCAGGAGGGCCGTGTGTTCCGTTTTCACTGGCAGAAGGTTGCAGGAGGCCGTCCCAGCTGAAAACAGAGCTCGGGAACCTGTTTTCACTTACAGAGCGTGCCGCTCGGGCCACCATAGGCACCCCCAACATGAATGACATCAAGCTGCCATGCCCACTCTGGCCACACCCACCCTGCCCCCCCAAAGTCAAACACAACCCTGATGCAGCCCTCAGTGAAATCGAGTTTGACACCCCTGTTCTAGAGACTCTACCACCTTAATTAAGAAACTCTTTTAAAAATTCATTTTTTAAAACCTACTCCGGACATTCACATAGTAGATTATTATTATTTTTGTCAAAATGCCTACTACTTTATACACTACTGAAAGCATTTATGATGGACTCAGTGAAAGCATATTACCAACAGCTACTATGATCTCTATCATCTCTGTAATTTTCAAGCACCAAATTTTCCATTGATATATGTATGTATGTCAAGAAATGTATTCAGTTCTACTATATTAAAGAAGGTTTTTTAAAGTGTATTTTTATTAAAAGTTTGTTCTTAATATAAAATAGAAATAGAAATAAAGACAATGGAAAAAAGGGAAGGAAAGAGGACAAAGAGAATGAAGTGAGAGAAGAGAAAAGAAACAAACAGCAGTGACTTTTGATGGTTTTTTCCCCCAATGGAGTATGATACCTAATAAAGTTATAGTATCAAAATTTTACTTATACCAAATAATAACTATAATCATTTCTATAACAATAACCCACTTACCGTATTTTTTGGAGTATAAGACGCACCTTTTTCCTCTCTAAAAGTGGCTGAAAATTTGGGTGCGTCTTATACTCTGAATGTAGCTTTTTCGGAGCTTTTTTCCCAGCCTTAACTAGGTGCTAATGATCTTCCCAGCTTTTACCTTGTAGGCTCTTTCACTGTTACTCTCTCCGAAGAATGTTTTTCCAGCCCTAAGTCTTTGCAGGGTTTTTTTCATTACTCTACTTGCTCAGAATAAGGTTTTTTCTAGCTCTAACCAGGTGCTAATGATCTTCCCAGCTCTTACTGGCTTGCAGGGTCTTTCATTGTTACTCTCTCAGAAGAAGGTTTTTTTAAAGTCCTAACCATGGGATAAAATAATGTGCTGAAGCTGACCAGACTAAGGACATTAGCCAGATGAATACCTGGTAGGCAGATTCCACCCCCCCCCCATTTTCCTCCCCAAAAACTAAGGTGCATCTTATATTCCGGTGCGTCTTATACTCCGAAAAATACGGTAACTGTCAAAACCCAAAACCAGAATTTTAGGTTTTTTTCTCTTTCACAGAGATAGTCCAGAAGCAGTTTCTAAGTAACCACAAAACATTCTTGTCCATAATTAACACAGTCAATTTTGCCATCTCCACCACTTCCATCATCTTTTCAATCAATTCTTCCATTGTGGGAATTAACACTTCTTTCCATTTCTGGGCATATAGAATTCTAGCAGCCGTCAACATAAACAGCAACAAAGTTCCATTCCCCCCCATTCCCCCCCCCCCATTTCTTTATCTAATAGCCCTAGGAGAAAAGTTTCCACTTTCCATTTTTAAAATTTTCCGAATAAAACCATAAATCTGTTCCTAATATTTATTTGCCTTATTACACATCCACCACATGTGATAAAAAAATATCCCCTTTGTACTTATATTTGTGCATGAGGATTTTTTTAAAAGATGTCCATTAATATACATCAAATTTACAACAAACATGTGAAATACCCTTATATAGTTTTAATAATTTATAATTTAAATACCACTGGTATATCATTTTTAAAAGTTCTGTTGAAGGATATAATTCAACATAAATTTCAGTCCTTTACTCCACATATTTTCCCATTGCTCTAACATTATATATTAAAGAGATTTTTAAGAGCCATCATCAAATGGCAATCCAGCAATTTAAATTGAAGGATTGGCTACTAATGAGAGTATTGTCATTAACTAAGTCTTTAGAGTATTGAAAAAGCAGTTAGATAAAAGTCTACTAATGAAACCTATTGGAAAGAGAAATGCAAGAATGAATAATTTTGAGTTGTTTTTTTTTAGTAATTTCAGAAACATTAAATATAAGAAACACTACCCCATTCATTCTGTAATTTAAAGTACTTTTCAGATTATTTTCAAAGCTTTTATGTATATGTATATATGTGTATATACTGTATATATTTGCAACACGTAATTATTTCTTTCCTGCTTAGAGATAAATGGTGATGAATTATTTAAGTCCCTTAGAATGAAATATTTCTTTTCTTGCCATCCTGAAGAAAAATAAAAGTCATTCAATAATTCAATTTTGCGGTCTTTCCAGGTATTATATAACTGTATTTTAATGAAGCTTTCTTACACACACACACACACACACACACACACACACACACACACACACACACACACACACACACGTAAAAGCTTCATTAAAATACATATTTTATACACACACACACACACACACACACACACACACACACACGTGTTTGTGTGTGTGTGTATAAAAGGTAAAAGTTCCCCTTGCACATATTTTTTTAAAAAACTGTAAGCTTTCTAGTCCAAATTTTCTGCCTCAATCTATATATCTCACTGGAAAGGATAAAGTCGACAGCAGATAAATGACAAATGAAAAGAAGAAACCATTTGATAAGAGTGATTTTGGCTACACATAATCCTTCTATTTTTGTTGTTGTTTTGAGATGAGGAAAAACAGCTGGTTCCATTAAACAGAATTATCCCTTCAGGATTAGTTATGATATATTAAGTCCATTACCTCCATATTCCAAACTTTTCTGGAACAATGCAATGTGCTGTCCTCTATTTAATTGTAGATTTGACTGTAGTTCTGATCTTGAGATAATATTTTTGGTACCTGATTTCTCAAATCGGAGTTTATATTGCTACACAAGATAAAAAGGAGATTGGACAGTAAGAATTCATGTTGTCTAGCACTGTACCTAATAAGCTTCTCCAGGCTCCACAATTTTTCTCTAGTATGAATCCAGATCAACAAATTCACCTACGTTGTTTATCAGTTCTCATTCAATTTCTTAAAAGAGAATTTGTTTTCTATTTCCTTTTCCAAAGGCAAAGAGAATTTTGATGAAATTCTCATGGAAGGTGGATGGAGTTGTTGTAGAGAAATGACAAATGAAAAGAAGAAGGCATTTGACAACAGTGATTTTACTACACATAATCCTTCTACTCTTGTTGTTTTGAGATGAGGGAAAATACTTAGTCTAAATGGCCAAGGGTCCAAATCAGTGGTGGGTTCCTACCGGTGCGGTCCACTCTATCGTACCGGTAGTGGTGGGCTGGTGATGTCATCAAGAGGTTACTGACCCGGTGCAGTCGGTTGCTGGTCCCTAGGAGTCGCCATCTTTTTTCGTGAATTTTTCGGTGATTTTTTTGCTTTTGCGCATGCGCGGAAGCAAAATCACACCAAAATCTCACTAGGGGACACGCACGCATGTGAGTTTTCAGCGAGATTTTGCTTCTGCGCATGCATGGAAGCGAAAAATTGCTGAAATCCCACGCATGTACGCATCCCCTCGCAAGATTTTGGTGCGATTTTGCTTCCGTGCATGCGCGGAAACAAAATTGTTCAAGGGGGCGCATGCGCGCACATGAAACATGGTGATGCATGTGCTGCGCACCAGTAGCAAGGTAAATGAGCAACCCGCCCTTGATCCAAATGTTTCAAATGGCTAAGGGTGATCTACCAATGTTTTGCCCCTTCATTAGACAATAGCATCTCCAACAGTCTTCAGTTTTCCTGGCTGGGAAACATTCAAATTATTCTTGAGGAAAGACACCCAGAGGAACTGAACTTTTTCAGATTGAGAAGAATGAGCAACAAAAATTAAGTGGAAAGACTCATAACAGAATAGTTGACCAGGAGTACAGGTCATCCTTGACTTACAACCATTTGTTAAGCAATTATTCAAACCTACAACACTGAAAAACGTGACTTACAATTGGTCTTCGCATTTACCACCATCCCAGCATCCTGCAGTCACATGATCAAAATCCGAGTACTTGGCAACTAGCATGAATTTACCATGGTGGCAGCATCCTGAGATCAATCACCATTTGTGACCTTCCCAGCCAGCTTCCATCAACAAAGTCAATGGGGGAAGTTGGATTCACTTAACAACTGTGCGAAGTGTAACGGCAGTGTTACACTTAACAACTGTGGCAAAAAAGGTCATAAAATCAGCCACGACTCACTTCCCAGCCACCTTGCTTAATGGTGGAATTCTGATTCCCAATTGTAGTCATAAGTCGAAGACTCCCCGTATTGTCTGCCACAAAGAACAAAAATGCTGCCAAAATAAATTCTATATTCTCGAGCATCCTGAGGATAAGGTGGAAAAAGAAATTTCCTTTACAGAGAACAACATTAAAAGGCATATGTTGGTACATAGTACACTACATGAAATATCAGAGGAAAACAGGCATTATTAGTTCCCTGTTACATCAAAAATCAATGTTCATTGCCGAGTTGTGCTTAGTAATAGTTATAGGAAATCTAAGCTTGGAAAACGATACAGAAGATGTAGATGGAATGTAAGCAGGGTAAGCAGAGTATTTTCTAATTTATTTATGTTCTGAGGCTACGGAAAAGAGTGGGCACTGTGTTTAGAGGAATTCCCAGTATTACTTCCTGTACTGTGATCAATTTTAAATACAATATATCTATGGAGATTCTCAGTCATCCAGGTCATGATTATCCCAAAGGGGCTTTTTTTTTTCCTTCAAAAGGCAACTGGACTTTTTCTATTTCTATAATAGAATAGAATAGAATAGAATAGAATAGAATAGAATAGAATAGAATAGAACAACAGAGTTGGAAGGGACCTTGGAGGTCTTCTAGTCCAACCCCCTGCTTAGGCAGGAAACCCTACACCACTTCAGACAAATGGTTATCCAACATCTTCTTTAAAACTTCCAGTGTTGGAGCATTCACAACTTCTGGAGGCAAGCTGTTCCACTGATTAATTGTTCTAACTGTCAGAAAATTTCTCCTTAGTTCTAAGTTGCTTCTCTCCTTGGTTAGTTTCCACCCATTGCTTCTTGTTCTACCCTCAGGTGCTTTGGACAATAGTTTGACTCCCTCTTCTTTGTGGCAACCCCTGAGATATTGGAACACTGCTATCATGTCTCCCCTAGTCCTTCTTTTCATTAAACTAGACATACCCAGTTCCTGCAACCGTTCTTCATATGTTTTAACCTTCAGTCCCCTAATCATCTTTGTTGCTCTTCTCTGTACTCTTTCTAGAGTCTCAACATTCTTTCCACATCATGGCGACCAAAACTGAATGCAGTATTCCAAGTGTGGCCTTACCAAGGCATTATAAAGTGGTATTAACACTTCACGTGATCTTGATTCTATCCCTCTGTTAATGCAGCCTAGAACTGTGTTGGCTTTTTCTGGCAGCTGCTGCACACTGCTGGCTCATACTTTGAAGACGTTTCGCTTCTCATCCAAGAAACTTGTTCAGTTCAGTTCTTCAGTGAACTGGAGAAGCTTCTTGGATGAGAAGTAAAATGTCTTCAAAGAAATGAAAAAAACCAAAGTACAGTTGCCCTTTAAAAAAAAAGCCCCTTTGGTTTAAATATAATATGTTATGATATCTCTTTTTTTTTTTCTTCATGCCCTGCCAAATCTCCAGGGAGCAATGGACAACTGTGACCCAGTTGGTATTTTTGGACTATTAATCCCGTCATTCCTTATCTTTATTTCTGTTGTCTGGCTTTTGGAGTTCAACAACCTCTCAAAGTTATGGGTCCTCTATTCCCTCCCACCCACCCCAAAAGAAGAAAATGAAGTCATACAGGATCTTTTCAAACTAGAGTTAGATTTCTTGAGTCAAACCTCAGCATATGCCGTACTAATAATGAAAGATGGATAGGCGATGTAGCACTAAATAGAAAAAACAGCAAAAATGGGCAAGCAAAAGATTTTTACAGGAAGCAAGACATTTTCTCAAACAGGAAGGAGGGAGTGATTGGACTGTGGTTATGAAGAGCCTAATTAGGCTTGGCCAGGAAAGGAACCATATGTAAATAAAATCTCAAAGAAAGGAAAAAGGACTAAAGAGAGATTGGAGATGCAGATAATATCTAATATCAAAGCCCTGCCACAAGGATAAAGTGTTATCCCAAGCAAGACTTGTTTAATATGAATTATGGATGCTTAAGTATCAGCTTCAAGTACATTGTGTTTCTTAGAGTGGGACTGTTAAAAAAAATAATAATTACAAGAACAGATACATCATGCATGCTGTAAATTCAGGACCATTAGTACATCATTATTTTCTTCTGTCATGATTGCAAACCTTTCTTTTTGCATATTTTCAATGAATCTCCCAAAAATCATATTGAGCTAGCTTTGTAACTGGACTTCATATTTCTGGGAGCATAACCTAAACTAGGCAATGAGAGATTCTCTAATTCAATTCTAAAAGATTTATCAATTTCTTAAAAACTGAGGAATGTAGTGAGAGCAAATTTTACAGAAGTCATTGTCATGCCAAAAAAACCTGGCCGTAATCTTGATGGGATTCAAAGTTCAGCAGGAGCCTCATTCAGGGGAAGGGGAAGGAGAAACGGCAGATTCCGGCATCCGAAAAGATATTCAGACATTGCAGGTAAAAACGATGAGGAACAGCCACAAAATGTTTACTGTACATGTAAAATCAGCAATCGTGTATGAAGTATGGTGTTGGATCACAGTGGGGCTTAAAAGTTTGTGAACTTTTTTGAATTTTCAATGATTTCTGACCCAAATATGACTTAAAATATAATATGTTCTCCACACAAGAACGTGATTGGGTTTTCTTTATCTAATTTTAGTACTTTTGTGGAAAAGAGATTACATTTTAGGTCATATTTATGAAGAAATGTTGAAAATTCAAAAGGGTTCACAAACATTTAAACACCACTGTAGTTTTAGTGTGTATCATGTGTAAAATCCTAAACAAAGGTTTGGGGCCCTGGGATTCCCTCATGGACTCCAGAGCTGAGTGTCATGCCAGCAGCTCTGTTTAATAAGTGCGCTGATGAACAGAGGTCAATATTGCATATAAAATCTATGGTATTTCCTCTTTTTCCATTAACTTATGCTTCTGTAGTTTTGGAATCTTTTGAACTGCTGATAATGTTTTTGCACTACAATGCATTCTATTTTTTTTCTTTTTTAAACCTCCTTATTAAGCAAACAGCAAGAAAGAGAGTCGTTTAGGTCACATTCCATTCAATTAACAACATTTGTCTATTGAGTGCTATGCTGTTTCAAGTGTTTCCTCTTCTTGTTGTAGATGTAGAGAGTAAAAAGTAAGGGTTTTTTTTGAGGGGGAGTAAATTGATAGGTGGATTCCATTTTTGGAGGTCCTTTCACCTATTTCTTGACTACTTTGATGTGGAGTTTTGCCCCATACTGGAGCTATGCATGATGGTTGGACACAAAAGAGAGATTCTAATTTCATTGCTGCAGGACTTGAAAGGAAGATGGAAATTATGTATGAGAGTTACTCTTACCTTGATTTGTCCCAAGGGTGCTTTTTCAAAAGGCAACTGGACTTCCTTTGTTTTCCTTGAAAGTGTTTGCTTCCCGTCCAAGAAATTTCTTCAGTTCTGACTGAATTGGTGGAGAACTGACGAAGCTTCTTGGATGAGAAGCGAAACGTCTTCAAGGAAAAACAAAGAAAGTCCAGTTGCCTTTTGAAAAAGCACCTTTGGGACAACCATGATTGGAGAATCTCGATGGACATTTACCTGGCTTTGCTTTGCAAAGCCTTGCTTTCCAGAGAGCTAGTTGTAGGAAAGTAACCTTATCACCCTTTAGCCATTGTGAAGAGAGGGTTTACTGGTGAAAAAACGGTAGGGGAGCTACTGATAGAATCTCTCTCTCTCTCTCTCTCTCTCTCTCTCTCTCTCTCTCTCTCTCTCTCTCTCTCTCTCTCTCTCTCTCTCTCTCTCTCTCTCTCTTTCTTTCTTTCTTTCTTTCCCTCCCTTAGGGGAGCTTTCATTCACCCCTCTGTTTTCCTAGCTGCATTGTACTGCACCATAATCCATCCCCCATCTCCTACACACCTCCTGGTTAGCCTTGGCTTATTGCAACTTGGCTAGGTTATTGGACTCTCACCCTGGATCTTACTTAGTAGGGAAATGAATTTAATTAATTTATTGCATTTCTATGCCACCCAACTCCCGAAGGACTGTTGTTGGCTTACAACAGGATATAGAAAATACATTTTAAAACATCATAAAAGATTAAAAAACAATTAAAAATCACATACATACTTATCATTCTGAGCTGAAGTGGTGCAGTGGTTAAATGCAGCCATTGCAGGCTGACTGCTAGTTCAACAGTTCAGCTGTTCAAATCTCACTAGGCTCAAGGTTGACTCAGCCTTCCATCCTTCCGAGGTCGGTAAAATGAGGACCCAGATTGTTGGGGGCAATATGCTGAACTCTGTAAACCGCTTAGAGAGGGCTGTAAAGCACTATGAAGCGGTATATAAGAAAAGTGCTATTGCTATTGCTATTGCTATCATTCAAGGCCGGACCTCGCAAATTGCGGGATCAATGGCCCCAAGCCTGCTGGAATAGCCAGGTCTTCAATGCTTTCCGGAAGGCCAATAGAGTGGGGGCAGTCCGGATCTCAGGGGGTAGTTGGTTCCAGAGAGCCGGGGCAGCCACAGAGAAGGCCCTTCCCTGCGGGCCCGCCAGCCAACACTGCTTAGCTGACGGGACCTGGAGGAGACCAACTTGTGGGATCTTACCGGTCGCTGGGAACTATGAGGTAGAAGGCGGTCTCGAAGATAACCTGGCCCTGAGCCATGTAGGGCTTTAAAGGTAATAACCAACACCTTGAATTGAGCCCGGAGACCAATAGGAAGCCAGTGCAGCTCGCGGAGGATTGGTGTAATGTGGCTGTACCTAGGTGCACCCACAACCACTCGCGCGGCTGCATTCTGGACCAATTGTAGTCTCCGAACACTCTTCGGGGTAGCCCCATGTAGAGTGCATTGCAATAATCCAACTGTGAGGTGATAAGGGCATGAGTGACTGTGAGGAGAGCCTCCTGATCCAAGTAGGATCGCAATTGATGCACCAGGTGAACCAGTGCAAAGGTCCCCCTAGCCACAGCTGTTAGATGTTGATCTAATAATGAAGAAATATTATTCCCAAATTGCAGTGGAAGCCAAGGTTATACAGAAGACAGCCGATATGGTTGCAAATACAGGTAGTCCTTGACTTACAACCACAGTGTGTCCAACTATTTGCTTTTGCATTTTTGTATTTTATTCTATAAATTAATACATTTTTTTGATCCTGAACCACAATGGGAGGCCAGAATGACTTACTTGTAAGTCATTTTGGGTGTAAGTTGAGGCACCCATGTGACCATACCCACTTTTTCAACATTTTTCATTGCAGTTGTTAAATAGATCTTACAGTTAAGAGAATCCCCCACCCCCCTTTCCTCCCCCCCACCCCCAAATTCATGTTTCTGGCCAGAAACTGGCAAAAAAAATCACAAATTGTAGCCTGATGACGAAGGGACACTGTAACTGCTGGTAAAGGTGAGCTGGCTACCAAGTGCCTGAAATAGAGTCATTTGACTGTGGTGGTCCGGACCAGTTTATGATGGTTGGAAGGGATTTGTGGGCTGTAAAGCATCTGTAACAAAACCATTGTAACTCTGAACAGTCATAAAATAACTGGTCATAAGGGTAATAAGCAGGGTGGGTTCCTCCAGGTTCGGATCGCCCAAACCGTTAGCGATCCACTGGTGATGTCACATTACTGGATTGGCCGGTGCCAGTCCGTGCGCGCCACCATCTTTTTTTCATTCAGCAGCTCGAAAAAGGGCCCTCCCACCCGCCCCCGGGTTAATACTGACCTTTATTTCTTCACCCGAAGCACAGCTGATGAGCTCCTCAGCTGTGTTTCGGCCTGATTCCAGCTCCTGAGCATGCGCAGAAGCCTAATTGCATGAGGGGATGCGCACCCGCATGCGCAAAACGTCGCAATGCAAACCATTGGGGAAGGTAAGTGGAACCCACCCCTGGTAATAAGTCGAAGACTATCTGTAGCAACAACACTGATATGAGCAACTTGGATTTGCATCTGATGCCTTGGTTTCTTCCATCCTCTTGCTGGACCTTTATTTCTTCCTCAGAGGAAGAAGAACACTTAAGGATTGGTTTTCAAGAACTGAGCTGATTAAGTAACACTCCCTCAGATTACAACCCTCTCCTAACACCTCATGTTTTGATTCCCACTCTCTCCAGCAGACTTGGAGAGAACAAGACTTGATAGCCAAGACATCTGGAACTTGCCAAGATAAAGAAGATTGCATCGTGAGGTGTCCTTACAATGGTGATGAGGCTCAGCTTCCTGGTAATAAAGGAATCAGATATTTTTCAGGCTTTTATATGCTGATGTTAATAGCAGTCTGCTCTTCAGACTCCTCATTTGATCTTCTAAACTTCAAAGTGGCTTTTTTTTTAACGTTCATTTAAAAAAAAGCAGCACATGTGTTAAAGTAGTTTCTTTAATTGCTCACGAAATGCTTTTTAAATGCTTTTAATGTGAGCTTTTGATTGCAATAGTGAATCTCTGCTTTAAAGGAAAACTGTTCCAACTGCAAAGGATGTTGAGAAAACCTTTAAGTGGGCCAAGATTGTTCTGTTCACTTGTGAAGGTAGGAGGAAGAATTGACAAGCGTGGTTAGAGAACCGATCCCTTCAATTTTGGACACACAGCTGTCAGCTCAAAGCAAACAGTGTTATCCTGCAATTAAGGAATGTATTGATAAATGATTTTGTCCTGTTCGCAGGTCTATGAAATTGGGAGAAGCTTTGAGGAAACATTTACAACTATTAGGAATGAAGGAAAGAAATCAATTTAATTCATATTTAAATGTGAATTTAGTTGCATTTGTTTTCTTGAACCAAATATATGCACTACAGGCAAAGGTGGGTTCCTCCAGGTTCACACCGGTTCCATAGAACCGGTAGTAAACCGGTGGTGACGTCACGGAGCCGGTTCTATCGGTGCTGGTCCATGGACACTGCCATCTCTATTTTTTGCTATTTTTTCCTGGTTTTTGCTTCTGTACATGCGCAGAAGCCGAGTTTTCAGCACTGCACATGTGTGCCCACGTGGTGTGGTCACGCGGTACACAATGTGTGTGCTGCCACGTGGCGCAGGAGGAAGCGAACTGGCGACAAGGTAAGTTAGAACCCGCCCCTGACTACAGGTAGTCTTCGACTTACATTCACAATTGAGTGCAAAATTTATGTTGCTAAGCGAGACATTTGTTAAGTGAATTTTGCCCCATTTTATGACTTTTCTTGCTATGGTTGTTAAATGAATCACTGCAGTTATTAAGTTAGTGACACATCTGTTAAGTGAATCTGGCTTCCCTATTGACTTTGCTTATCAAAAGGTTGCAAAAGGTGATCACATGACGTCAGGACACTACAACCATCCTAAATATGAGTCGGTTGCCAAGGATCTGAATTTGGATCATGTGACCATAGGGGAATGCTGTAATGGTCATAAATGTGAAAAACGGTCATAAGTCATTTTTTTCATTGCCGTTGTCACTTCAAACAGTCACTAAACAAACTGTTTTAAGTCAAGGACTAGCTGTACTCTTTTCTTCCATTCATTCCTACAACCATGAACTGAAGCAAGAATTCGAAGGAAGATCTGGACAGAGGCACCTGTAATGCAAAATACAGGAAAAATAATGATTACCTGTTTAATCCAGTGGGTTAGGGAGCCTCTTTGAAGAATGGGGTAATTTTTGTCCTTGGTTTTCACATCAGTGGTCCAAGCATCCTTTGAACAACATTGATGGAGTTCCTCTTCCATCTGCTACTTAAGTAGTCTGTCTGACATGTGTGCATGTCTGTCTGTGTGCATGCATGCGTGTGTGTGTGTGTGTGTGTGTGTGTGTGGTGTGTACAAGTTTGACTCCAGGTGCATAGTCCTGAAATCTTAATAGGCAACTCCCCCCTCCATAAACAATACAAAAGGAGTTGACAGGTCTGAAAGGGGCTGATGTGAAAAGATAATTAAGTGCTTTAGAGAGTGTCAAGAGTCAATAGCTCAGCACTGTCAGCACTCTCTTGTGTTACAGGCTATAATTAGATGGCATGGAGGTATAAGGGATGTTTGGCAGTTTATTTCAGCATGATCTCTGCAGGGAAAAAGCAAAGAGCTGTCTCCAAGTAAGACACTGCGAAAGAGGTGGGACATGAGATTAAAACACACGCACACACCCCACCTCCGGGGACTTTACACAAATGGTTATTTTTCTCAGGAAGCTACCCCAGTCAATGCTTTTTCCATCCACCTGGACCTTTGTGACCTCCTGTTCCAAAAGAAGAATAAGGTGATCCCAAATAATCTTTTGATTCATACTTTAAGTCCCTGGCAACTCTCTTTTTGGGCTTACAGAAGCTTTTAACGGAGGAGACTGGAGAAAGAAGCCACACAACAGGGCTTCAAAGGGGCCTCCTGTTGTTCTTTAGAGCCAAATGATAACTGAACATTAGCAACAGCACGGACACCAACTGTTCCCACTGACAGATAGAGGCTCTGCTTTCTGAAACGTGGGAGAAGGTCTGTCTTCTCTTGTCCGATGCCTTCTGGCTTTGGATCCCACTCCTACACGAGTTGCAGGTGGCTTCTACTCACTCAGCAGTCCAGAAACCTATAATGTCACTAGTCTGTTAATTGTTTGGTGGTGTTAGGACTTGTTTTATAGCTATTTTGATTTTCTACTTTAAAGTTTAGGTTTTCTTTTTGGTATTAGCCACCTTAAGTTCATGGGCTCATCAGACTAGAAAAACAGAATATAAGAGAGGTGATGATAGCTAGCTAGATAATAGCTAGCTAGCTAGATGTGCTCTATCTATCTATCTATCTATCTATCTATCTATCTATCTATCTATCTATCTATCTATCTATCTATCTATCTATCATCTATCATCTATCCATCCATCCATTCATCCATCCATCCATCTATCCATCCATCTATCCATCCATCCATCCTTCTATCTTTCTATCTTTCTATCTATCATCTATCTATCTATCTATCTATCTATCTATCTATCTATCTATCTATCTATCTATCTATCTTTCTATCATCTATTTATCTATTCATCTATCTATTCATCTATCTATTCATCTATCTATTCATCTATCTATCTATCTATCTATCTATCTATCTATCTATCTATCTATCTATCTATCTATCTATCTATCTATCTATTCATCTATCTATCTATCTATCTATCTATCTATCTATCTATCTATCTATCTATCTATCTATCTATCTATCACCATCATCATCATCATCATCATCATCATCATCATCATCATCACCATCATCATCATCATCTATCTATCTATCTAGAGATAGAACACATCTAGGTATCTAGCTAGTTATTATCTAGCTAGCTATCATCACCTCTCTTATATTCTGTTTTTCTAGTCTGATGAGCCTGTGAACTTAAGGTGGCTAATACCAAAAATAAACTTTAAAGTAGAAAATCAAAATAGCTATAAAACAAGTACTAACATCACAGATTATATAGATAGATGATAGATAGATAGATAGATAGATAGATAGATAGATAGATAGATAGATAGATAGATAGAGAGATAGAGAGATAGAGAGATAGAGAGATAGAGATAGAGATAGAGATAGAGATAGAGATAGAGATAGAGATAGAGATAGAGATAGAGATAGAGATAGATAGATAGATAGATATGGCTATGGTAAGCCAAACATCTTTTTTGATACAAAGATTTAAAGAGAGCTTTAACCCCACAAGAGTTGAAGCATACATGGTACAAGCATCTCAGGCTTACAGTAGATATGGTATTACCAGCAATATTATAATTAGCTTGTCTCTTTTGCTGAATATACTGTATATTGCATATGTTTCTATTTTTGAGCATACCCATTCAAGCCATGCCTTTTTACTTATAAAGAAAGCCTCCATTTTATATATGAGAGAAATCTGCAATCTGACAAATCCCATGGCAACTCTAGCTTCAATCTTAGCCTGAGTTTTAAGGCAGCCGTGCTTAACTTGGTGTCTTGCTAATATCTGTCTCACAATCCTTGTAATTTGCAGGCAGTTTGGTTAATGCCAGGCAATTAAGCTGTGTTGTAGACCCACATATCTGCAGAGCAGCACATTGTTGAACTTTGACTTAATAAACCCTCTCCAAATCTAGGTGTAACAAGTGGATGCAACAGAACATGCCTGACTGTATCTTGTCTATAAATACTCATTAGTCTCCTGCTATAGGGAGGTGGAATACATCATGCGATCTTGGAATTCTACAAATGGTAGACTAAAATATCTGGGGGATATTAGGTTAGAAAGGCTAATTTAGAATGTATTCAGCTGTGCACTGGAATGTGTTGACACTGGGTTAAACATATGCTCTAAGTGAAATGTAAGATGCACTAGAATATAATAAAAGATTGATAGGTATATTTGGATTGCAAATTCTAATTCCATGGGTAGGTTGAAATGCTTGTTAAAGGAAGAAATATGTGATGGCATGTGCTATTCATGTATACAGGATGAGAATGTGGTAGGTCTTATAATGCCTTCTCCCTTTGGGTGCTTTTATAAGCACATCTAAAAATCTAAAATGACCCCTTTGAAAATTTATTGGACATGGATCTGTTGAATGTAGGTTTAATTTCCTGCTGTTGATAATTTTCGCCACATTACTTTCTTATAGTCAGCCAAAAGGAATCAAATTATGTTTTATAAAAGTGCCCTTCTACCAAATTCCAAGCACATCTAATTGGGTTCAGTGGTTCTTAATTCCAAATAAGTGTGCATACAGGATTGCAGCCTCATACACCCAAAGCTTCAATAATATGTGCATCTAATCATTAGCTTTACCGCCTAATCTACTTTTTCTCTTTCCTTCTAAATCAGCTTAACCTAAGACATGAAGATTCTCAGAATTAAACTCCAACACACCTGGAAGGCACCAGTTTGAGAAGGCTGTTCTACAGCGGTTAAGCAGCCTGTTTCAATAGAACAAATCTATTAACCATATTCTAAGGAACTCAGAATATCTCTTTTGTACAACTCAAATCTCCCGGCAAGGATTTTTCACTTTCTGAAACTGGAGCATCTGCATGAGTGCGAGAGAATTAGTCCTAACCAGTAATACATGTTATTGAAAAGCTAGCTCTGCGAAGCCCGTTTTCTACATCCTCTGATTTATTTTAATTAGACGTTAGCAGCAGACGAGTTCATATGATTACCGTTATAATTATTGCTCTACCCGTCGTCCACATTTCCATTAATGTTCCACTTGGTAGTTGGCAATAAGCAGAAATAAAATATTAGGACTTTTGAAATAGGAGATTACTAATTAGCACAATTCTCCAAAGATACAGAATAATTTATTAATTATGATCATCCTCATTATTCCAAAAGCAAAGTTTCCCTGGGATACCTGCGTGCTTCCTTCCTGCTTCCCCAGCAGTGCTCTGTAATTGCAAAGATATGTGTGTGAGAGCCATAGCTGACTGTGAGCCAGAAATGAAGTCTGGGGAAAGGGGCATGGAAAGGAAGCCTGCTTTCTTTGCTCTAGCAAAAAAAGTGATTGGGAATACAGCTGGCTTTTGTGCGGAAGGGAATCTTTATGTCTATTCTGTGAGAGCAGGAGTCAGTTTTCATGATCCTTAAAATTTCCATGAAGATTGCGCTTGACTTATCTCTGGTACTCCATCAAAGTAGTAGATCCATGGGGTCTTTGGTGCTCTCTGAGCTTGGTTTGTTTTCTTGCAAACGTTTCATTACCAAAATAAGTAACATCATCAGTGCGAGCTGTTTGGTACTAAAAAAGCGGGTGTCAAACTAGATTTCTTCGAGGGCCAGATCAGCTTTGTAGTTGTCCTCCGCGGGCTGGCAGGTGGGGTGGGGAGATGGGACGGACACCTCCTGCAGCACCCTACCAGCCAAAATGGGGCACAGGGGGGCATGTGTGGCCTCCCCGTGCCTCGTTTTTGCCCTCCATGACCTCCAGCAGCACTCTGCCGGCCAAAAACAGGCCATGCAGAGGCCCCGTAAGGACCCTGCATGGCCCATTTTTGGCCTCCCTGCCCTCCAGCAGCACTCCGACGGTCAAAAACAGGCCACACAGGGGGGACCCAGATTGTTGGGGACAACATGCTGACTCTGTAACTGTTTAGAGAGGCCTGTAAAGCACTGTAAGCAGTATACAAGTCTGTGTTATTGCTATTACTATTGCTGCTCCTAAAACAGGGCTGAGGAACTCTGGGAGTTGAAGTCCACACATCTTAGTTGCCAAGTTTGGGGACCTAAATGTCAGAGCAGATCCTTTATTAGGAATGCTTCAAGATCCTATTGTATTTGTTGTGTTTACCAAGGTAATAAAAGTGCCAGGTCAGTTTTTCAGAGCATTTCTGGGATGTCTCCCATATGCTGATGACCTCTATTTCTGTCTCTTCTTTTTTACCTAACCCACATGAAGAATGAAGAAGGCTCTGTAATAAAATTAAATGGCTTTGTGAATAAAAGGGAAGACAGGATGCTGAGTCTGTGATTTACAAAAATAAAAATAGCTGTCCATGATATACCAATGGCAGAGATACTAATGGGTGATTTATGAGGTGTAGTTTTTAGTGACTGGATGTTAAAGATAATAAGAACCAAGGACATATGAAAGGGGAAAAAAGATGGAAATGTACACACTCATCTACATTTACAGACCCATATTTCTCGTTGGATAGGCATGAAAGAAAAAGAATGGGATTATCCTACCCTCAGATGCCAACAAAATCTGGCTTCTCTTATCTTGTACCACAGAGGGATTCAGCACAGGTGGGTATGAGTTGTTCATGCATTTCTTAATTTTATGTAATCAGATTAGTACACAGCCCCAAGCTTCCAACTAAGTCAGTGTTTCCCAACCTTGGTAACTTGAAAATGTCTGGACTTCAACTCCCAGAATTCCCCAGCCAGCATTCGCTGGCTGGGGAATTCTGGGAGTTGAAGTCCAGACATCTTCAAGTTGCCAAGGTTGGGAAACACTGATCTAAGTACTCGGGGAAAGAAGTAGGAAGTGGAATGCATCCTTCCATAAGTAACAATATCATTTCAGCTATGAACAAGAAAGAAGCAAGCCATGGAGGGTTGAGTCTCTCCATTCTAATGCTTCCAATAGACATAAAATGTTGAAGGGAAAATTTTTTTTTTGCTCCATGGTTAAAGCTGTGTAAATGAGCTCACCAGACAAAGATTGCCTTCCACCTAAGACAGAGGCGGGCAATTAATTTTCCCAAAGGGCCACATGAATAACTGGGACTGTGAGAGGGGGCCCAACCAATAACTCCTACTTCACTTATAAGACTGTGGTTTGACCAAGGCAATGGTAGGTACCTGAGCCCAGATCCCCTCATGTGATGTCCACCACCATCTCCTCAGGCTGCTCCAGGCAAGGGGCAAGCACTGCGCAGGCACAGAAAAGCGCTTTCTCTCCTCATCCTCCTGTGTTTGCCAGATGACTAAAGCAGCACCCGGAGGACTACACAGAGCCAGACCCGACTTTTTCTGAGTCCTGAGGCAAGCTTCTTTACATTTGATTTCTAATTTCCAACTGATCTCACACGGACCAGACAGGGGTGGCCAAAGGCCCATTGTTCCAGAGGCTGTAAAATGCCCCGGTCTGATCTAAGGCCAGAGTATAGCTATCTCCAGTGGGGTGCTGTAACCTAGTGGTTAAGACGCTGGGCTTGTTGACCGGAAGGTTGGCAGTTCAAGACCCAAGTACCACATGATGGGAGGAGCTCCCATTATTTTTCCCAGCTCCTGCCAACCTAGCAGTTCAAAAGCATGCAAATGGAAGTGGAAATCAAGTGAAAATGGAAGGTATCACTTCAGTGAAAAGGTAACAGCTTTCTATGTGCCTCTGAGTATAGTCATGCTAGCCACATGACCATGGAAACATCTTTGGAGAATGCTGGCTCCCTTGGCTATGAATGCTGGTTCCCTTGGAGATGGGCACTGACTCCTAGAGTCAGACATGACTGGGCACAGGAAACCTTTATCTTTCTGAAAGAAAAGTATTTTGCATCCTCTCTATATGTTCAATGTATTTAATTTTCCATACTTCTTTTTAACAATTTCATGATTAAAACTACCCCATTCCATATAAATGAAATGACGGAGTTGCGTTGAGTAGCTTCATCAGCTAGTTTATGAACTATGCCTATTTATAGAGGGCATAGTTAGCCCCTCACTTATTTTTAAAAGTTACGGATATATCACCTAAATCAGGAAAATGCATGTTACAGCTTTGATTTATTCAGTTTTTTAAAAACATTTCATAAGTAACTTCATTTTCATGACCCATAAAGAGTGATGGGAGTCATATTATTTATTTGTAACCTCTTTGCATTACTTCTGTTTCCACTCATTGGGCCTTCAAATGCATTTTGAACACATCTACAATCATGTTTCTTTATGGGAATAAGAGAACGGAATAACAGAGTTGGAAGGGACCTTGGAGGTCCTCTAGTCCAACCCCTGCTCAAGTAGGAGACTCTATACCAGTGATGGCGAACCTATGGCACGCGTGCCACAGGTGGCACGCGGAGCCATATCTGCTGGCAAGCGAGCCATTGACCTAGCTTAGCTCCAGCACGCATGTGCGCGCCAGCCAGCTGATTTTGGCTCACGCGGAGGCTCTGGGAGGGCGTTTTCAGCCTCCAGAGGACCTCCGGGGGTGGGGGAGGATATTTTCACCCTCCCCAGGCTCCAGGGAAGCCTCTGGAGCCTGGGGAGGGCAAAAAACGGGCCTACCGCGCCCACCGGAAGTCAGGAAATGGGTTGTTTCCAGCCTCTGGAGAGTCTTCAGGGGGGCAGAGGAAGGCGTTTTTGCCCTCCCCAGGCTTCAAGAAAGCCTCTGTAGCCTGGGGAGGATGAAAAACGGACCTACCAGTCCCACCGGAAGCGGGAAATGGGGGGGAGGTGGGATCATGTGCGTGGGGGGCAGGGTGGCATTGAATTATGGGTGTGGGCACTCGCACATGCATGATAGCACTTTTGGCACCTGAGGGGAAAAAGGTTCGCCATCACTGCTCTATACCATTTCAGATAAGTGGTTGTTGAATGTCTTCTTAAAAACCTCAGTGTTGAAGCACCCACAACTTCTTAAGGCAAGTTGTTTCACTGATTAATTGTTCTGTCAGAAAATTTATCCTTATTTCTAGGTTGTTCTTTCCTTGATTAGTTGCTTCTTGTCCTACCTTCAGGTGCTTTGGAGAATAGATTGATAAGGATTCAGAAACACTGACAACAACATCACTTGCCTCCAAAATCTGTTGTGTGTGTGTGGGGGGGGGAAAGGGTCACAAGGTTCAAATCTTACAGAAGAGAAGTAGAGATGGAATTTATAGAGCTTGGCCCTTGCTTTATTCTCTTGAGTTATTGAAAGGGAGACCTGTAAAACTGTAAGGCCAAGATTTCCCTCCCAGGATCTACTAGAGCAGGGGTGTCAAACTTGGGGCGTCATGTTATCATCATGTGACGTATTACAACTTTTCCCCCTTCGGTAAACTGGGGGTGGCGTGGCCAATGGGTGATGCATCCAACCCTGTACTAGAGTAAACAAAGATTAGAAACTAGCAGTAGGTATGAGACAGGTTTTGTTCACCAATTGGGAAATGAGACACCGCAAATTCCATAAAGCTCCAGTGCCCCCAGTTTAAAACTGGCTTTAAAACAGTATTTATACCCTATTAAAGCTAGAAGTACATAGGTAAAATGTTTTTAAAAAGGCATGTGATCAGGAGGATGCAGAATTCATCCTGAGCTGCACAAAACTGTCATGAGTAAATGTGTGATAGCATGTAGTCTGGAGTCACAGGACGAAGGGTCTTTTCCATCTAGATACTAATCAGGCTGAACCCTTAAATGTTAGAATCAGAACCGTTCCTACCGGTTTGGACCCGTTCTATAGAACCGTTAGCAATTTCGTGGCCTGGGTCACTGAAACCGGCAGCGATCCAGGCCTGCCACATCCCAGAGCTGGTTCTCTCAGAGGTGCCATAGGTGCTGCCATCTTGTTTTTTGCTTCTGCGTATGCACAGAAGCTTTTTTTATACTGTACAAAGTATGCGCGCGGCACATGAAATGCACCCACCTGCGCGGCGCGTCCCTAATCGAACAGGCAGTAGAAGAATCCAGAACCCACCCCTGGTTAGAATGCTGTACCCAATAGCATAAGACAGACAGACAGACAGACAGACAGACAGACAGACAGACAGACAGACAGACATTTGTAGCATGGAAAGCTAAGGGAAGTTGTACAAATTTTTTAAACCATGGTCATTTAATTTGGCCTTTGGGAGGGTAGATCCAGAGCAAAACCTTAATTTTATTTCATTACATTAACTCCTGTGATTTCCCCCCCCCAAAAAAAAAATTATTACTCCCTTCAGTCACCAGGAAAATTGCAAATAGGTTGTTAAAAAAATGGCTTGTACTTACTAAATAAGTAAAGCAAAAACTTGAGATTGTAGCTGTATTTTGTGTTCTGGTGAATAGAAAAAGGTTATAAGTCACTGCTTTTTTCCCTTTCCTTTTCCCTTTCACCCCTTTCCCCTACTTTACTATTCCTTGTTCCCTCATGATATTTGATTTTATTTGTATTTTATACTATAATAAACTTTAACTTTTTTTAAAAGTACAAATAAATGATGACTTTTGGCCAAGGCCCTAAAGACATCACCCAAGATTTTGAGTGCCATACAGGTACCCCAGCTTACAACTTACAACCATACATTTAGTGACCATTCGAAGTTACTACGGTACTGAAAAAAGTGAGGACTAGCTGTATATGGCTTTGAGGCCACCAGTTGAACATCCTAAATTAGAGAATAAGAAACAACTAAAAATGTTTGTACTTTGTATTAATAAAACTTTTTGAATAAAAAAAAGAAACAACTAAAAAAACATAATGTTAAAATGTAGAGCAGCTTCACATTCATATATGTTCAAGTTTGTACTTTCTTTTAAAGTACGGACTTCTAATGGAGCAGTTTGTAACTTTCTTTTAAAGTACGGACTTCTAATGGAGCAGTTTGTGCTTTCTTTTAAAGTACGGACTTCTAATGGAACAGGCTGTGTCTTAGGGGATCATTTGTAGAACTGTTTGATTAAATGTGGGCCTTCAGGAATTGTTCCTTGAGGAACTTCAGATCCAGATCAACAGGACTGGAAGAACTGTTTCTTCCTCCTCGTTTTCTCCACTATGAAAACACGATTGCTGATGATATCTTCAGGGTATTGTTTAGAAGAAATCATTTGTACTTTTCACAGGGGAAAAACAACAACAACAAAGAACAAAATCTAAATCTCCATTCAGGTAAAATGTAAGCACTTACTAGTACTAATAAAAAGAAAACACGGGTCTGAGGAGCTAAAAAGATGTCCTTCCTTCCCCCTTTTGTTGAAACAACACAACAAGCTGTTTAAAATGTTAAACCTAAGTGGTTTTTTTTTTAACGTTTACATATTACAGTTCTTTGGCACTTGAAATCATTTGTATTTTTTTTAAAGGGGGCTTGTTAAAATGGGGGAGGACATCTTTCTGACAATCAGGGTGAAAAAAGAGCAGAATTTTAAATTGCCCCCTTTGACATCAATAAATGATGAGAGCAGAAATTGCTTTTTTACAAATGTAAATGAAATGCAATAAGCAAATTTGACTAATCTGCCAGTTTGATTGCTTTGTTTGGTATTTCACCACAGTGAGCAAAGAGAGTAGTATTCAAAAAAAGAGGTTTGGAAGGAGGATTCATGTAAATTTGAATTTTATAAAGTAGAACATGAAATGGGGTGTGGAGGCCCTAAAATTTCAAAACTCAAAAGGCTCCTTTCAGGGGTATCAAGGCAGCAGAAAAGTATAAAGTTCTGTTTTGTAGGGTGAAATAATTAACATTCAATGCATGTTTCATTTTCTCACACAATGCGTCTTTTATTATTTATTAACATCATGATATTTTAAAGCCCATGTGTGCTGAAAAAAGTACTGCTGGGTCTAATGAAGATTATTTTCAGCAAAAGTAATGAATGCATTTCACTATATTTATTATGAAATATAATAAAACAAAAATCCAGAATGACGGCAAGACATAAAGAATGCCAATACAACTAAAAACAAACCAAGAAGCCCCCAAAGAATTAAGCCTGTGCTTCTGTAGATAAACTTGGTGGGCTTCAAGACATTAGTGAAAATGTGGACATTTCATGTAGACAGGGGCATGGGAGAAGGACTTCAGGTTTTACTATCTGAAGCAGGGGTGGGTTCTAACTTACCTCGCTGCCAGTTTGCTTCCTCCCGCGCCGCGTGGCTGTGCCTTGTGCCTTGTGCGTGCTTTGTGCATGCGCAGTGCCCAAAAATTGTTTTTTTAAAAAAGCAGAAAACAAGATGGTGACACATGCGCAGTGCCAGAAATTCGGCTTCTGCACATGCTCAAAAGAAAAAAAACAGAAAAAAATTCTAAAAAATAAAAAAAATCCAATTTTTTTTTAAAAAAAGATGGCGGCCTCCACGGACCGGCACCGACTGAACCGGTTCCGTGATGTCATTATGATGTCACCAGCGGGTTGCTACCGGTTCAGGCGAACCGGTCCGAACCGGGAGGAACCCACCTCTGCTCTGAAATATGATTTCCAATTTTTTATTCTTCTATTCTACACTTGTTTGTAAATTTGATTTGCATTGTTAATCCCAATTATATATAATCCCAATATATAACCACTCAAAGTTGGCTCCCTGGAGTGGGCCATAAATCCTGCAAATGAATGAATGAATACATCCCTATTTCAGAGGGGAGCACCTCACAACATTAATTCATGTTTTCAGGAATACGCCACTGAACTACTGCAATGCATTCTACATGGAACTGGCCTTGAAGACTACTTGGAAATTTTGGTTATCCTGGAATGCAGTTACCCAGAATAGCTCACTTATTGACCTTGGACATGTTGCATTTGTGCTCCAGGACCGCCATTGTCTGCCAGTTAGCACCCACATGCAATTCAAGGTCACTTAGTATGAAAACATCTTCAGGGCTACTAGTTCCAACACATATTGACCAGGCCAACTTGTCTGTCCCAGGAAAAAATGTTGGTAGTCTGCCATTTATTTAAGATGTATGCTGTTTTTCCATGGTAGAATCTATAGTTTGCGATAGCTTCCTACTCAAGCTCTGGTTTCCCCTTCCATAAACTAATAAAAACAGAACTATTCTGAAGTATCAATGATGTTATCTAGGATAGATGGCTGTTCAAAGGTCTTTTAAGTTTTATAATTTTACTAGGGAAGGGGAGGTTGTAATCTTATACTACTATAAACTGCTGAAAGTTTTGAAACTATGGCAGGTAATAGGCATGAAATGCTCTTGGTTTGGGCGTGCCTGCTGGTCTTCATAGAGCCGGTAGCGATCACAGCGTGAGGCTTTGGCCACCTGCCCAAACGCCACCATTTGGGGTTTTTTACCCTCTGCGCATGCACAAAGCGTTCTGCGCATACGCAGAGGGTAAAAGAACCCAAATGGTGGCATCCAGGCGGGTGGGCAAAGCCTCGCACTGCGATTACTACCGGCTCTACGACGACCGGCAGGCACGCCCGAACCGGGAACATTTCACCCCTGGCAGGTAATAAATCTAATAAATCTGTTTAAATAAATAAATATGCTTTCTTTGATCATCATCCACAATTCAGTGGAGAAATGGCATCTGTAATTGTTTGGGACCAATCAACTAAGGTGTCACTTCATTCCAGTCTCTTTTGCTTTGAAACATCTAAGAAAACCATGATCAAATCTTCCCATATTCTGTTTATGTTTTCCCCAGGGGACAAAAAGAAATGCTGCTTTTCTCTCTCTCTCTCTTTTTAAAACGCTTTAAGTCTATTTTTGTGGCAGAGTTGAGCCTTGCTACAAGATGGTTGAGAGTTATGACAAGATGGCAGAGCTAAGCTATGTTAAAAGATAGTTGAGTTGTTACAAGGTGGTGGAGTTGAGTTTTGTTGCAAGATGGTCGAATTGTTAAAGGGGAGAAGGGTAGAGGGTAGAGTTGAGCATGGTCCCAAGATGGTTGCAAGATGTGGTCAAAAGATGGTTGAGAGAGACATTTTCTTCTTTTCTTTTCCTCCCTGGGGCCTATTTCTTTGTCATTTTATAGCATCTCTATCTGTCCACATGCGCACCTAAAAAAATACCCTGATGGCTTCCACTGAAATTTAATTGTAGCACAGAAAGACAGGAAGGCTGCAACCTGTCACAAAAATGACATTATAAAGATATAGAGGACAGTAGTCTTTGACCACCCTGTAAATGGGATAAGTGCCAGAAGTCTTCAGCCCACCCAGAAGACTTTTTTTTTCTAAAATACTGTTCTTGAAAGTAGGTTCTTTTCTCTCAAACTAGTCATTAAAAAAATAATAATTTCTTATCAGACCACTAATCTTTTAGAGGAGTGTGGGCAGGACCAACTTTCAAATGAAGGGTCTCAGTGGCTAGTCTTTGATTGGCAAAATTCTTGAAAAAAAGAATCCAAATTCAATTTCAACAACAATTTTTCAGAAGAACTTTTTCCCTTATCATTAAGTGTGGTAAATTTGCTAAATAGATTCGATATGAAGAGTATAATGATTCTTCATTACATTTTAGGTGTCTGCAGGGGGAAAAAACTCAGCTTGTTTTTATTTAAATAAAGTCATTCATTTTGTTTCCATTCATTTTAGTTTTTCTTATTCCTCTAAATTACCTTTATTTTATTTTTCATTTTAAAAAAATGTTGGTTTCAGTAGGAGTCACGACCAATACTCTGCTATCTGTTCTTTGCATGGATATTTAAATAAGCCATATGACAAGACATTTCTGCATTTTCCTTTAAGTGTTGGTTTAAGAAATTCACATTGAATGGGTTCACATTAAAAATCTGAGCTGACTAATTTTACTTCCCATCTACCAAAACGTTAGTTGTGTATTTTGTTGTCAACTAGAACTCCTCTCTTACTTCACAAGCCATTCCAATTAGTTTAAAAATTTGTTGCAATAAAAAAACAAATGAGAAGCAATCAAATAGGCAAGAAATGTACTCATTAATTTGAATTCCCATTCTGTTTTACACTTGAAATAAATACAGCTTATTCACTTCATTTTTTTCATTCACTTTAAAATAAATACATAGCTACCTGTAATCATTGTAAAGATCTTTGAGCCTGTTTTAGCTCTGCTAATACAGAACTATTGTAGGGTGGTAGATTTATTGATTTTTGTTCTTCTAATTATTATTCATGTGATTATTATTACCTATATTATTTTTATCTATATATATATATATACTAAAATAGGTACATGTTATTCACGTACCTATTTTACGTAACCCACCCTTAGTGATTACTAAGAAAACTACTAGATTTTTTCCCTTCCTTTGAATAGGAATAAATGTTTCTTGGTGGCTACTTAATTTTGTTAAATCACTGTAAAAATATTAGCATGGGTAAAAAGATTTATGTCAATTCCCCCACCCAATTGTGGAATCTGTGTCTTTGAGTTTATGATCTGGTGTCTCAGTACATTATGGATCCCACTGTGTCATGGAAATGAATGAGAAGCCTTGAGGAAGAAGGAGAGATGCTGCTTAGGAAATAGGGAAACTGGCTCCAGATAAGGGTCAAAGGAATTCAGGAGTGGTTGACATGGACTGTTTGTTGGAATTTAATTACTCTAAGCTAATGACACACTTAACTCCACCCTCCAGCTCTGCCTGTTCCTCTCCTACCAGGAGCCCAAAATGATGTAATCATTACAGAAATAAACTGAGAAAGGAAACCACCACCCCCTCCCCATGGACAAAGCAGTTAAAAGTGGCGAGTTGGAAGTTTATACCTTCAGATTAGCAAAATTCTGTTAATGTAGCTTTACAATAAAGTAGAATTCATTCATCTAATCCTAATTCCAACCTAGCTTACCTGGGAGGGCTGACCCATTTATTAAGGATTGGATTTACCTTTAGAAAACATAGATTGGAAAGTAATTATACATGGACCTAAATTCCCAAATTGTAAAGCAGAAACAGAATCTGATTTGTTACTATTGTTAATCAAGAACAGTTAGGAACATGCTAAAAAAAAAGGAGACAGAGACAACTGGCTAAACAAGCAGCCAGAGGTAAAATAATAATATCCATCAAGAGTCCAAAAAATTATGGGGAGAGTATCTTCTGAGCCTCTTGCCTCACCCACTACCAAACTCTTATCTGATTGTTACCTTGGCAGCGTCTCTTTGCTCAGTCTCCCAAGGTCATTCCCACATACTGTTACAAAGCCCCACCCTTTTTGTGTTTATATTGTGATATCGTATCTTCCATCTTGACCATTTTGATTACTTTTTATGAACTTGCTACAAGGGCAGGAAGAATGCCATCTTTTTCCCACAGCAATATCAATAGTGCAATCCCTAAACATCTGGAGCACCGCACTATTGGTGTTGACAAAATCACCTTCAATCAATTGCAAAAGGCAGCTTCACTCGGAATAGCTTACATCCTGCGACGATTCCTTTAACACCTTCAAACAAGAACATCTGCCTATCCTGGTACTCGATAGGGGGATAAAAATGCTAAATCCAATATAAACATCTGACTGTGCAACGAATCATAATGCCTCATAACAATTTTACACACTTATAACAGGTTGAGATACTCTTTTTTCTTGGCTCTGAAAAACTTGCATTTAAGGAGCCATGAAGTTTTACTGTAAATATTCTATTTCTATTACTTTAAGTTGGTTGGCTTGTTTCTTATATTTAATAAGAAAGATTCAGCTAGTATTGGGAGAGGTTTGAACCTGCAGTTGTTGTAAGTGGCTTCTTAAGATGCCATTCTCAGGGCTGACTTCTGGATCATCAGGGGCTAAATGAGATGCATAGTCCCCTCCCGAAAGAACCCTGCCCCCACTGCACAGTCTTGACATAGGGGCAGGGTGAAGATTGTTGAAGAAGATGGCTATGTGTCAAACGGAGTGTGATTATGTCACTCATTTTATTTTCCATTGTATATAATTTAAAAGCATACTGTCACTGTAGTTTTGATAATTAAAACAAGTTCCCATTGTTGTTTATAATTATCGTTTTAAAACTTGACATTTGAAGGTTGCCTTCGTGTCTTAATTTTCTTTTCAAAGTATGTGCTGAGTTGAGGGGAACCTTGTTTTAGCCACTGGGTTTTAGGTTGCTGCCCTAGCACGATCCATGATATCAAGAACTTGTAATTGGAGCTCAGCTATCCAAAGCAGATGCATATTTGCACTTCTCGTTGGACATAACACCAGCTGGGCTGTCCCTGTGCTAGAAGCACAACTGTGGGACTTGGGCCAGTGTCAGGAAGCCAAATGAATGGAATCTGAGAATCACTCCTGGGATTGGCTTATTTGCTCAGTTGGGAGGTAGCCAATGCTGGGAGGTATGTTCAGCTGCTACCTGCCATTCTCGGATGATGATGATGATGATGATGATGATGATGATGATGATGATGATGATGATGATGATAACAACAACAACAATAACAACAACAACAGAATTGGAAGGGACCTTGGAGGTTTTCTAGTCCAACCCCCTGCTTAGGCAGGAAACCCTACACCACTTCAGACAAATGGTTATCCAACATCTTCTTAAAAACTTCCAGTGTTGGAGCATTCACAACTTCTGGAGCTGTTCCACTGATTAATTGTTCTAAGTGTCAGGAAATTTCTCCTTAGTTCTAAGTTGCTTCTCTCCTTGTTTAATTTCCACCCATTGCTTCTTGTTCTACCCTCAGGTGCTTTGGAGAATAGTTTGACTCCTTCTTCTTTGTGGAAGCCCTTGAGATATTGGAACACTGCTATCATGCCTCCCTTAGTCCTTCTTTTCATTAAACTAGACCAGGGGTAGGCAAAGTTGGCTCTTCTATGACTCATGGACTTCAACTCCCAGAATTCCTAAGCTAGCATGATTGGCTCAGAAATTCTGGGAGTTGAAGTCCATGAGTCACAGAAGAGCCAACTTTGCCTACCCCTGAACTAGACATACCCAGCTCCTGCAACCGTTCTTCATATGTTTTAGCCTCCAGTCCCCTAATCATCCTTGTTGCTCTTCTCTGCACTCTTTCTAGAATCTCAACATCCTTTTTACATCGTGGTTAATGCAGGGGTACCAGCCCATCCCAAATCTGTGCCATTCTTGGCCTGGATAAATCCACCACGAAATAAGAATATGAAAAAATCTTCTAACATCCCAATTATTGGGTTCCTCTCAAAGTTAATCAGATGCACATGAGTTACTGCAATATTACTGTTTCTAGAATCAAGTGAAAGGCTTTGTGCTTATGGGAGATGAAGTATGCAATACAGGAAAGATCTAAATTAGTTTTATCCCAATATTTTGGACATAGTGAAGATTTGGACATCTTCTGGATGATTCCCAATTTTCCATCTCTGGCAATGAGGCTGCAACACTCATCTCTAAAAAAGTTTCTACAATTTTGGGTTGAGAAAAGATTTTTTAAGCTAGAAGGTGCAGTGTCCAGTGGATTTGTACCAACCTGCCTCCTTAAAAATGTTGGAAGTGAGGCTGTTTGTCTAATAAAATATCTAATTTTCCAAGAGCTGAACAAATGCTTGAGAACCAGTTTGGTGTAATGTTTAGGATACCAGATTAGAAACCAGGAGATTGTGAGTCACAAAGCCAGCTAAGTGATTTGAGGCCAATCATTCTCTCTCAGCCCTAAGAAGCAGGCAATGGCAAACTACTTCCAAAATCTTGCCAAGAAAACTGCAGGGACTAGTCCAGGCAGACACTAGGAGTGATGACTGACTGAAAGGTACATGTTATGCATGCATATACACACATATACAAAGATGCTTCAGTGTAGCTGTAAAAATATCTACAGAGAAAAGCAGCTTTGAAAGGATGCCATGTTCAGTAGAGTGATAATGGATGGAACACAAATATTTAACCATATTCTTTCTATATTTTATCACTACAAATCCTACCTGACCTTGTTTCCTCCTACAAATTTCCAAATCATGTTTATCATTCCATAAGAAAAAAAAGAGGCAAGATGGTTCAATTTTAAAACATTAAAAAGCAACCAGTCAAAATAAAAGTGCAAATAGCCAGGAGCTCATAAATCTTAATTAAAGAAGGGCAGAAACTCCTTTTATATGAAAAGGGAGCAGGTTTCCCTGAATAAACATGTGTCAAGGTTCTAAATAGCATCCAAAATTAAATCCGAGTCCGAGTCAAAGTATTCCTCAAAGTCCCAATTTATTAATAGAGTCATGTTGGTACATCTGGGTGAAACCCGAATCTGAAGTCCTCCGGGTTTCACCACCCAGTTGAAAGTAAAAGTCCTTGTCCCCACATTCACAAATCCATCACGTTGTCCAATCTTCATTTGCCATGTTGGCAGAGTCCACCTACCGTATTTTTCGGAGTATAAGACGCACCGGAGTATAAGACGCACCTTAGTTTTTGGGGAGGAAAATAGGGGAAAACAATCTGCCTACCAGGTATTCATCTGGCTAGCATCCTTAGTCTGGTCAGCTTCAGCACATTATTTTATCTCCTGGTTAGGACTTAAAAAAACCTTCTTCTGAGAGAGTAACAATGAAAGAGCCTGCAAGCCAGTAAGAGCTGGGAAGATAGTTAGCACCTGGTTAGGGCTAAAAAAAAACTTATTCGGAGCAGCTGCAGCACATTATTTTATCTCCTGGTTAGGACTTAAAAAAACCTTCTGAGAGAATAACAATGAAAGAGCCTGCAAGCCAGTAAGAGCTGGGAAGATCGTTAGCACCTGGTTAGGGCTAGAAAACAACTTCTTTGGAGCAAGTAGAGCAATGAAAAAAAACCCTGCAAAGACTTAGGGCTGGAAAACATTCTTCTGAGAGAGTAACAATGAAAGAGCCTGCAAGCCAGTAAGAGCTGGGAAGATAGCTAGCACCTTGTTAGGGCTAGAAAAAACCTTATTCGGAGCAAGTAGAGCAATGAAAAAAAGCCCTGCAAAGACTTAGGCCTGGAAAAACATTCTTTGGAGAGAGTAACAATGAAAAAGCCTGCAAGGTAAGAGCTGGGAAGATCTGTTAGCACCTAGTTAGGGCTGGAAAAAAGCTACATTCGAAGTATAAGACGCACCTGAATTTTCAGCCACTTTTAGGGAGGAAAAAGGGTGCGTCTTATACTCCGAAAAATACGGTATCTCCTTCCGTGCAGGTGCAGAGGTGCAGAGACAAAGGATGACCTTGGCTTTCTAGAAAGAATTTGTTATGGCTACATACTAACAACCTCATAAAATCCCCCCTCCCATTTTCCCACAGTAGAAAATGCATAGTCGAATAGTATAAAGTGTGGCAGGCCAAAGATTCCAAATAAAATGGCTTCGGCCTGACAACATGCAGTCAAGAATATCTGAAAGCTTTCATGTAACACTGGTGTGTTCGAGGTTAGACTAAGTGAAAACAGCTCAATCCAATGGATCTACAGTAAGTCAAAACACGTAGCTCCAGGGTCAACCTGGATCAATACAGATATTGTGTTCAGTCTTGCTTCAGGACTGAATTATCACTATTAGTTTTTATTGGTTCCTTAGCAAAGGGAAGGGGAGAGAGAGAGACAGATAGGCATTCTTCAATGGGTTTGTTATCATTTGTACCTCAGTGGCACATAAAACAAGTTCTAATCTAGTGTGTGACAGACAAGCAAAGGCCCTATCATATGTTCATACTGTTCGTAATGTCCATCTGCAACTAAAGCAAATTATGGTCAAGAAATGGGAGATCCAAGCTGTACTTCTCAGATGAAGTTTGGTGCTCTTTCTCACACTCTTCTTTTTCCCTCGGTGTGTTTGAGCATGCATGCATGTGTTTGGCAAACATCACAGCACTCATCACATTGGAGAGAAAGAAGCCAACTCCCATTCCGCTACACTTAGGAGCCCATCAGAACAGCTGTTCACACTTCATTCAGAGGCTGCGCAGAGCTCAGTTATGCTGAGTTGAAGGTCAGATGCCAATTACCGCTCTCTTGTGTCTCTCTGCTGCCTCAGTCCTCTTTGCTGAGCCAAACATCCTATACAAAATAAGTGAGATTGAATAAGGCCATCCAAGGCTCTCGTCATTGGCCTTTTTTCAATGGGTCATACTGATGACAACAGCTTGAAGCAACCTGTTGCTACGAAAGGCCCAAGGGGCCAATTGAAAATGTATTTATTTATTAGATTGATGTACCTCCCATCTTGTCTAGAGGTGACTGTGGGTGGCTTACAAATATTTAATTAGATATTAAAATGATAAAACAATAAATAACAAACAACAACAATAATAATAAACACAGCAGAATGGAAAAATAAATTATTTGAGAAGACAACAAAATACAAAGACCTGCAAATAGAAATAGAATGAGTGTGGTAAAAAGAAAGCAAAGGTAGTAGCAATAGGCTCCTTGGGTGCAATCCCAAAACTATTGGAGCACCACTTGAACACCATCAGCATTGACAAATTCACCCCAAATCAATTGCAAAAGGCAGCTTTACTTGCAACAGCTTATATCCTGCAATGATGTCTGTAACACCATCAGGTATCCACATCTACCTATCCCAGGTCCTTGGACAAAAATGCCAAATCCAGTCTGAACATCTGGCTGACTGTGTGACCAACCATAAGTACAGTTAAAAATGAGAAGGGAGCATGAAGAACATGGGGAGAAGTGGGGTTTTTTCCTAATCCAATAGAACATTGCACCCTTGCTGGAGCCCCTGGCCAACTAGCAAAGCCAGGTCTTCAGGCCCTTACAGAAACTCAACAAGGTGGAAATGGATCTCACCTTGTGGGGGGAGGGGGTACAATGTTCCAAAGGGCAGGACCCAAAGCAGAAAAGGCTCTTCTGGACCCTACCAGCCAAAATTCCTTGACCAATGGGGTCTGCAGCATGCCCCTTCTGCTACCACGGTGGAGTGGGGCAATCCCATTGGGAGGAGATGGTTTTTCAGATAACCAAAAGGTTAGTTAGCCAAAGGGATCCTAGCAAAGATACTGCAAAAGTTCACATTAGTCAGGATGGACAGCTTTTGACTCCTAGGTTATTCTTTTGTTTGTCTTTTGAAACTATAAACCAATCCAATCATTTACTTTTCAATCTCACTAAATATAAAAGCAGACTTCTCTACAGGCATTCATGGGGAGAGAAAGCAAGCAAATATGGACAAAAGAAAACTTTCTGGTCCTTCCCCTCTTGCTGAGATTAAGTGTTCTCCACCCATCAATGAGTCAGCAGAAAACTGCACCAGCGTGAAATTTGCTGTTGTTTCAAGCCACTGCTTTATCCTGACTTCCCTCCCAAGTAATATGTAACAAAAGCTAACAGAATTTATATACCTTGAGATTGCCTTTGCATGGTGTCAGAATAATGGGGAAAATATCCTTTAATATGTATGACTTAAAGCTATCTCACTTTTGGGATGAATGGAAGGAAATGTCATAAAAACACAGCGGTGGGGGGGTGGGGGGGAGAGATGTTGCCAGGGCATATTTGTGCCATGGTTAAGGACAAGTGGGGAAAAGCTCTTGGTATGGATCTGATAAAACTGCTATGGTCACCTTACCATTGATGGATTTACTTAAAGCATTTATAAATTGCTTTAAACCTAGCAGCTGCCCAGTGTGATGCTGATTTAAAACCACAATGGGATAACAGTAATAAAAAAAAAGAGAGAGAAAGCAATCAGATCACATGACATCTGAATTCTTTTTGGTAGAAGCTAAAATGGTACAGAAAAGACATTAAAATTCACCGAAGCCTAAGAAACAAAGACTTCAATGCCTATTCAATTTTTAATAAAGCAAGAGCTAATCTACATTGTCTACTCGCCCAACTAAGCTTCCTTCCTAATGAGACATATAACACAATTATCAATGCCATTTAGTTTGTTTCAGACCGGTTTCCCCCCCCCCCCCTTTCTATTTCTACCTATCCCTTTTTGTTGAGTTTGGAATTATCTCGAGGGGTAGCTCCCTCTCTTTTTCCCCTTCTTCAAATCTTTTTTTTTTATTCAATTAATTAAAAAACCTGGAGAAACAGAACTAAAAATCTTAGGTTTTCCTGTAGATGAAAACATGAGCTGAAATCCTAGAACAATCAGCTTGCATTAAAGAGGGGAAAGTCTTTTTTGATGGTTCAAAGGAATTCTTAAACAGGAGCAGATGAAAAATGAGAAAAGACAATCATGGATTCTGGTGCAGATGCTTGCCTATGTCTACTGCACATTATTTTGCCACCACTAAAACAATTTTAGATTTTTTTTTTGCACCCAACAAATAGATTTATTTATGCGCTCAGGAGAACTGTTGACATCAGCTTTACAAAAGATTCACATACATATTTCGACTTTAAGAGTTGATTCATTACTGAATGCATCATTTTTTTTATCCTTCTTCCCTGCAATAAATGGATTTTTTTTAATAAGGACAAACTAGACCTAACCTTATGAATAATACTAATAAATATATTTTTTCTTGTGCATTCCCTCTTTTTGTTCTGGGTAGCTTTAATGACCGTGGCTATACCCTTCTATAACACTATCTTTCAATGCAGAGAAAAATTCCTTGATAATCCTGAGCATTAAAACTTGATGACTTGAGGAATGGGGAACATCCTTTGTAGTAAGATCCTACGTTCAACCCATTGCATTGCCAGTGAAATATCAAAAACTGGAGAATATGATCATTTTTGTCCCAAAGTTATGATGAGTGTCTACATGTTGCTTCATATGGTCTTTCTTATATTCATACTCTCATATTTTTTTCATGAATGTCAAAATTCTATTCCTAGTCTTACTTGTTAGTATTTCAGATGGAAATCTTGAGGGTTGGTGAATATTTTTTTACTGAAATCAAATGTGCTTAGGGCAATTTGACCAGCGCTTTCCCATCACATATTCTAAATTCAGAGCTTGATGGAAATTTGGAGGTTTTAGCACTGACGAACACATCTCCCCTGAAATATGTGAGATAAACCTGCCTTGCTAGAGTTTGCCATCCTCAAATGTTTTTCTTTCTTTTTTCCTAATAAACATTACCACTGTTGTTGCTTTTGATTGGTGTAATGCTTGCCATTGCGTTCTCTTCTAGGGGAAAAAGCCTCTTTAATTGAGACTTGTCTTGACATCCTTTTAAATTATTAAGGGCTTGGGACGCTCATTAAAGAAGAGATTAGAACACACAGTAGACGTGGGTAATTATTAAAGGCCCAAGAAGAGGGACAGATGGTGCATTTTAATGGAGGCTTTAGTGGCTTGCTAAATTAAATGAGTAGTTTAGTGATAAAACTGGTTGGAGTTAATAAATTGAAAAAAAAACTATAGAGAGACTGTGGAAAAGGGTAGATCAGAACAGTTTCAGAAGCAATGGCAAGAATTGGAGGCAGTTAATTCATATTTGTTTAATAATAGATTTGATGAAGAGTACCTAATTTGTCAGAAAATTGGGCATTAGGTCGAGAGCTGTTTGACGGATGAATGTGGCCCAATTCAGTGTTAGATGTGTGAAACACAGTGATTTCAATACACAGTGATGAATTAATTATTTGACGGAAATACAGCATAATCATTTTAATTCTAAAGTGTTGTGAAGCTTGTTTTCCACAAATCTGATAAATTTCTGAAGGCCTTGAAGTGTGCCAAGTGGCATTTTCACCAGTCTTCTGTTGCTTATCTTCACAAAGTCATTGGCTGTGTCTGAATCTGGATGTAACCAGCAGGTCATTGGATCCTAGACAAGGGCTCTCCAAACTTGGCAACCTTAAGACTTGTGGATTTCAACTCTCAGAATTCCTCAGCCAGCCATGCTCCAATTGGAGGCTACCAGATTCTGTCAGACATTAATCCTCATGAACCCTGTTGACTGAATTGTGATCCAACAGAGCCTGAGGTAAGCTTAGGATTTTTTCTATATCCTTTAGACCAATGGTTCCCAACCTGTGGTACGTGTATCACTAGTGGTACGCGAGGGCCTTCCAGGTGGTACGCGAACACTTTCGGGGTCATGAACGATTTTTAGTTAGTTATTTTTTACTTCACAAAAATGTTTACTGCCTAACACAAGATAATCTGGCAACGATTTGCAACTGTTGCCACACGCCACCCACCTGGTCCCAGCGGCCCGAGAATCCAGTTGCTGGATGCGCGGGGCCAAAAAAGGAACGGTACAATTATGGAAATAAAGTGATATCTGATCGAATTTAGTTTCTCTGGAACCAGGTGGTACGTGGCGACTGTACGGGACCTCCAAGTGGTACTCGATCACAAAAAGGTTGGGAACCACTGCTTTAGACTGTTCCTCAGTGAAAATCCCCTCTTGGTCATTTTCCCCACTGAAAAGGAAAAGCTAGCCCACTATAGTTTTAGTTGGAGACTTCATGATGTGTGAAAAGTAATGGCTAGGTCCAGATCTTTTAAAATTAGGCCTGAAAGTGTTGATCAGATTATCTTACTACTACTGCTTGCTTGTTAACTGGATTTTCCAGGCTGCTGGATAATTCACCCAACTCAAGTCATTTGCTGGGTTCACTAATAAGAGAAGGAGCCTTTGACCCAGCAGCTGTTCAGTCAACTGATTGGAAGTTCAGGGATGAGAAATAGGATACGAAGCTTTTCACCTCTTAGGCCTCGGGATGAAAACTCTCAGAGTTCAAGGAGAAGTTGGCATTTAATAGCTAATTAAATGTCTCCATGGCATATGCCTGTAGCTGGCAACTGTTAGAATGGAGTGAGTCTTAACACAGCTTGCCTGATCCGTCTGATCATAAACTGTAAGGAAGTGTAGCCGTTGTAAGATTTGCTCTGCTGAGTTACCTTTCTCCCAGTGTTTCAGTTTGCTTATTTGGAAAATGAGCCTTGGAATTTGCTTTATGCTGAACTGCTTGAATGAAAGACGTAACATAAGCTAAGCACATTTCTTTTCTTAGTCAGCCGGTTCATTAAAAAAGGAATTTAGCAAAGCTTTGTTGGGTCACCTAAGGATAAATTACTGGTTGAGTTCCTTGAAACTTTGATGAAGCTGCAATATTTTTAAGAGAATAGGGGGCTACAGGAATAATTTTTAACCATAATTAAAAGTTAAAATAGTTTAATGTTTACTCGGTACAGTAAATTGTACCTAATCTAACATTAAAGTGAAAATTCTAATTTCCTAATGTCTTGTTAAAAAGAAGAGAGAAAGAAGAATGACTCTGAAGTTTGGTATGTTTCCTCCTTTTAATGCTAAACTATGGTTTAGCTTTATATACAAACCAGCTCAGAGAAAGAGATTGAGACTAATATATTCTCAGCACCGAGATTTTGACTTACTTAAAGATAGACTGAAATGTACCACTTCCATTTCTGCTTGTTGAAACATTTTTTAAAAATAACAGTTTATTGGATTTTTAAATCAATACAATTCATAATACAGATAATATTACTTGGAATTGTAGTACTAGTACTAATACAAATAATGCAACTATAACCAAAGAACAAAACTAGTATATTTTATTCTATGGAACTATTTTTAAATAAACTATATACTTTAAAAAATAAACTAAAAAAAGGAAAAGAAATGAAATGAAAAGAAAAAATGACAAAAACAAATAAGAATTGAAAGCTAATGTTCACTCTAGGAAAGAACTCACACAAGCCTATGTTATGTTTAGCCCACTGTGAATTAGATTTATTTTACAATTCTTGTTAACCCTTTTCTACATTATGTGAGCACAGTATGGTTCTTTAAATAAATGGAGAGTCGAACAGTTTTGATTAAGATGCCTAAAAATAGAGTAAATATTAACAGTGTCAAAGTTGAAAAAGCTGAAGAAAATTATTATTTTGTACCGGCCCCAAAGCATAAAGGAAGAGGAATTATCTAAGAGAAAGACACATTTTTAACCTGTGACCCACTTGGTTTAATTCAAAAGTTCAATGGCAGCAAAGTCTATAGTCTAAAATGGTTCTGTGCTGGTCCCAACCAGCCAAATGAACTGAAATAGACCAGTATGCGTGCCTCTCCCCTATCCAGTTTAGACTGTGACAATCCTAATGATTAAAAGCCTGGATTTACAGCCCTTCTGAAAGTGTCTTCATATTTCATAGTGCAAGATTCTTTGTATTTTCTGCCTAGGACTGAAAGCAAATCAGGTTTCAGACAAGTAATGTCAAAAATGGTAATTTGATCCAATGTTATTCACTGTTCACGGCTCTTGCTTATTCCCCTGCCCCTCTCCTGTCTTTCAAAACATCAGCTACACTTTAGAAATTAGGTCTCAGCCTGGCTTGTTGCGGGTGAACTTCTGAGTGAACTGCATGTTGCTGGTAAATGCATGCCGGGTGGCTTTTGTTTGTCTTGGTTAGCAAACTGAAATCTTGCAAGAGTTGGCATGTAGCATTCTCAAGCAGGCAGAAAAGAAAGAAACTACTATACAGCCTTTGTACCAGGGGTGGGTTCCTCTTACCTGGCTACCTGTGCACTGCATGCTCATCATCACGTTTTGCGCATGTGCACGCTCGCTACGTACGCTACGTACGTAATCCCCTCGCGCGATTTTGCTTCCGCACATGCACAGGAAGCAAAAAAAGGCCAAAAATTTGGAAAAAAAGATGGCGCCGTGCAACAGACTGGCAAAGACGGCACTGGAGCCATCACACGCAAATTGCACCGGTAGGAACCCACCACTGCTTCGTACCCATCATTATTTTCAGCTGCCCCAATTGGAAATGCTGCAGTATTAGCCGTGGCCCATGTTGACAGATTCAGCATAGCTTCCTCACAATGGTCTTCCGCTGTTGGAAGATGGACCAGGAATTACCGTATGCAATTCTAGAAAGGCAAGCTTCAGATATTCAGGACAGACTCACATACTATGGTGGTCTACATGGCTGCCAATGGAACTCGTTAACTGCTATTATGAAACATTACAAACTTGTTCTAGGACTTGCTTCTTCCAGAAATGACAGGGTGTGATTTGGAGATGTCATTAATGAGAGAAGAGCACCCAGAGCAGTGGTGGGTTCCTACCAGTGCGGTCCACTCTATAGCACCGGTAGCGGCCTGCTGGTGATGTCACAGTACCTGTGCGGTCGGTTGCCGGTGCCTGGGTGCCGCCATTTTTTTAAAAAAATCTAATTTTTTTTTAAAAAATTCTTCTGCGCATGTGCAGAAGCCGAGTTTCCGGCACTGCGCATGCGCAGCCTTCCTACCCCACAGTGAGTCCAAGCAAGGGAAGATGGCTGAGTCCAAGCAAGGGGAAGATGGTGTGAGACGCTGAAAGAACGGGCGGCAGGAACTATCTCCATTCCCCTCCCTTCAGCAGTCTGAGAAGCCACGAACGCGCAGTGATGATCCCAGGCATTTTTGCACGTTTGAGGCTTCTTGAGCTGCTGAGGGGAGGGGGAATGGGTGGCAGGACCTATCTCAGTTCCCCTCCCTTCAGCAGTCGGAGAAGCCACGCCCACCCTATCACATGGCTGGCAAGCCACACCCACAAAATAAGCCACACCCACAGAGTGGTAGTAAAAAAATTAGGAACCCGCCCCTGACCCAGAGTATTAATAAGCCAATTCTATTGATTAACACATAGTTTGCCTCAGTACCACGCAAGTATGATGGAAGCATCTTTAATCCATAACAGAATTAGGGGGGTGGGTTTCCATAAAATTTCCTGATTCCTGTATGAACAGAAGTCTGTTTTCTGAATATATTGAAAAGAACAAATGATCGCTCCAATTCATCTGGGAAATTAGAATATTCTTTTTTAAAAAAATTCTTACAAAGGTGATAAGGTATTTATGCACTATCTAAGATATTGTAAGAGTAGGGGTGTGAAATGTTGGCAAATTTAAGATCTGTGGACTTCAACTCCCAGAATTCCCCAGCCATTCTGGGAGTTGAACTCTACAAATCTTAAAGTTTCCAGAGTTGGACATCCTGGCTGTAAAATTTAATATCCAAGGTGAGTATCTTCACTTCCATTCTGAATGAAAGGCCCATTGAAACCTTTTGGGAATGGAAAATGAGAAGCTGTGGAAAACGTTACTCTCATGCTTTATATCCCTCAATAGAAATCCATGAAGGATACCTACCAAGGAGCCATTTCCTTCATTTGTATACCATCATTTATTATCATACTGGCCAATCAAATGCATATGCCTTATTAAATGATGCCATACGAAGAAGTGTTCAGGTGGAACCACAGGGCAGCAGGTTAGACTGACAGAAGACCTTGTACAGGATATCAAATATATCTCTATTTATTAGGGTAATAATAAAGTTTGGGTTTTTTCCCTCTTTTTCTTTCCAGTAACAACAAACTGTTATCTTGTGCGGTTGTCCATCCTACTATCTATTGTTTAACATCAGTTCACTTTCCCCACAAGAATATCATATATCAATCATATATCATATATAATATCGTATCACAAAGTGATATCACAAAAGTCATCTAGGATTATTTTGGGATGAAAGAATGTTCCTCG
>JALIGW010000002.1:61105777-61215777 GCA_023053685.1 Diadophis punctatus similis | reverse complement strand
AAGGCAGAGTGGTGATATATTCCTATGTTGCAGTCTTACACATTTTGTCTAAACAATGTAAGTCACAGTGTGTTCAATGAGGCTTATTCTCTGAAACTTAACATGATTCCATGCTAAGTAATTCACATGGAGATTTATGCTGTGTAAAGCCCAACAGCTGTGCATCACCCTTATATTTAAGAGATCTTATCAATTGTTCTGAACACACATTATGAGCTTCATCAAACTTATGAAAAAAATGTGGTAATATGAACATAGCCTTCCTGATGTCAGATTTGAAGGCATGGGGGTGTGGAACCTATGAAAGATTTCGAGCTATATGTTACAATTGTATGCGCAGTTGTGAAAGGATGAGTCTGATGGAGACATTCTATAGCTCGAGGGAATGTGAGTCAATGAGAAACCGGCAAGTTTTGAATTCTTCTGTTCTCGAAATGTCCCCTCCTGTTTAAATATTGACTACATTAAGAAAGAATGTACGCTAAGACTAGATAGGAAAAGAGAGCGAGTGTGTGTGTGAGAGAGACTGCAACAGATTAAATGCACTTTTATATAAATATAATCAGTTCCTGGTTGCAGCCTTGGCATGATGCTGCCTCAGGAATAAACGTAACATGCGTAAAAGATGTGAAGGTAGCATGACCTTCTCTGTAAGGCTTGGTTTATGCGAATAGTTCTTCATTTGACCTTCACCTCCTGCCACCAGCTTTTCCTAAGCTGAACAAACAATAAGAAAAGGTATATTTAGTCCAGCTTTAAATCTTGCAGCCACTGCTTTCAGAAATGAAAGACAAGGAGAGGAATCTCTCAGGCAAATCATAACTCCTGAAAGATTTTCCAACAGTTCATAGTGACTTAGTGCAATAGTTGCTAAGAGTTGTGTGTGCTGGGGTTTTTTTAAGTTCAGTTTTCTGCATATGTTTAATTCCAGGAATTGGGGGGATAGGTTTATAATGGGGAAAAAATGAAAAGAAATATGGTCATAGGGTACATTTGTCATGGATTTAGGGCTAACAATCAAATTTGAATGTTATTTTTGCAACAGATCATTATTATTCAGTTTCAGAAGATAACTTACTCCTGACTTATTGAAAGACAATTTTGTTATTATCTGAACTGTCATTTTTCAGGAGCTGCTAATTTGAGGCCCCAGGTAGTCCATCAATACACTTACTGGGATCTCTCTCTGCAGGCATTCACGTCCACCCCATTTGAGCCGTTGAGGAAGGTATCGCTCTGGTTCCTGACTTTCAAAACAGCCTTCCTGGTGGTGATCACAAGAGTTTCAGAATTGGCGGCACTCTCCATGCGCCAGGACTTGTGCCATTTCCACCCGTCTTCATTCCTTCCTAAAGTCAACTCCTAGTTCCATCAGGCCCAGGAGGTGATACTGCCTGACTTTTGTCCCAACCCGAAACACCAATTGGAACACCGTTGGTATAAGTTGGACATCTGGAGGGCTCTCCGGATTTATGTCCATCGGACGGCTTCATTCCATAAGACTGAACCGCTCTTTGTCGCATTTCTCCCAGCTTCCATGGGTCGCAAGGTCACGACCCAGACTATCAGCTGCTAGCTTAAGTATCACCAGGGCTTAAGAGGGCCAGTCCAGGCCACATTTCACCTGTAGCACGGCCACCTCAGTGGCCTGGGCCACACATCGAAGAAATATGTGGCTTCCATCGAAGAAATATGCAGAGCCGCTATGTGGTCTTCTCTTTCCCCATTTGTCAGACATTACAAACTAGACTTGTTTGCCTCTGCTGAGGCTGCTTTCAGCAGGTGGGTGCTACAGAGGGTCTGCTCCACTTCTGCTCCCCTGGACCAGCCTTTTCCCGCCCTGGACAATTGAGCTTGGGTATATCCCATGCTTGGACTCTCCTTAGCAGCACACAGGAGAAGTGCCGTTGCCTTACCTGAACAGTCTTCTCTGTGCACTGCGGGGAGAGTCCAAACCCTCCCTGGCTTTGTGTGGCCCAGGGTCGCAACCTTCTACTTGGATATGTACTACATCGGATGTTTCTCTACGCCTTCGTTTGAAAACTGACTAGTAAAGCAGATAGAGGGCGTACTTCAAACTAAATTTAAACTCAGTCCCTAACAATTGACCAGAGTTTGTTCCCATGCTTGGATTCTCCCCATAGCGCACAGAGAAGACCGTTCAGGTAAGCCAATGTCACTTTTTAATCATTCCTAAGATGCAGAGGAGCAAGCCCCAACTCTATTAAACCAGCTAGCCATGGTGGCACAGTGGTTAGAATGCAGTACTGCAGGCTACTTCTGCTGACTGCCGACTGCCTGCAGTTCGACTGTTTGATACTTACCGGCTCAAGGTTGACTCAGCCTTTCATCCTTCCAAAGTTAGTAAAATGAGGACCCAGATTGTTGGGGCAATATGCTGACTTTGTAAACTGCTTAGAGGGGGCTGTAACGCACTGTGAAGCAGTATATAAGTAAGTGCTATTGCTATTTGCTAGATAATACCCCTGCAAGGAACTGTAATATAATTCATCATTCTAAACCACAAAAATACAAAGGGTGCTATAACAGACATAATTACATCCAATCGGGAAAACTTCATGAAAGGCTTTGTAGGATTTATGTATACGAAGTTCGAAATCATACCCAAAACAGTTTTCCAGCAAAAAAAAAAAAAAAAAAAAGCTCTGAAAAACGGAAAGGGTTGCAGTAGCATATTTATTTCTCTTCAATAATCAGGATACTATCTAAATATTGCTATTCTAGATTAGTGAATATATTCTTCACTTTATTAAGTTTATTAAGTTGCAGGAGTTCTACTCTTATATCTGTAGCATTTTTCAGATGAGGAAAATAGATTGATATTTAAAATACTTACTCAGAGACTTATCAATTGCATCCAACATTACTTTCCAGCATCTTTGCTGTCCCAGAAATCAAATTATGAATAATATGGCAAGCTGCCCTAGAGAGAACATGTTGTTCTTTGATAGCATTCTCTCACATGATAATATTTTGAGGATCGTGCATAGCTATCTTCAGCCAAAAGCAACTGGGATTATGTTTGATGGCTTTTAAAAATGTTTCTAGCCCTTAAGATTAGCCAGGTTTTACAGCTATTTCCTGTGACTGCCAGCCTGCCATGCGCTGACCTGTCTCAGCTACACCAAGCTTCCTCCAAATTGTGGCTATCTGCCAAACTGTATTAACTAAGAAGACATTAAAGCAGCTTTTCCTACCCATAGGATGGATATTAATATGGACCCCAATCAATGAACAGGAGATTCCAATTGGAATTCTCTCAAAACATTTCCTATATTAACTTAAGCTTTGTAGGAGACTTCATACCTGATTTTGGGAGTTCTAATGCTACCCCGGATCTGAACTGTGAAGGATATTTACAATAGTAGTGTGATGTATATGGAGATTCTCAGTTATCCAGGTTGTGGTTGTCCCAAAGATGCTTTTTCAAGAGGCAACTGGACTTTCTGGTTTTTCTTTGAAGACGTTTCGCTTCTCATCCAAGAAAACCTTTGGGACAATTGTAGTGTGAGAAATAATGCTTGTAAAATTATAGAATCCCCATTTCATTTCATTGTATCTTTAAAACAGCTATTATTTTACATATAGACCAGTGGTCGACAAGCCGCGGTTCTGGAGCCGCATGTGGCTCTTTGGGCCCTCTGCTGTGGCTCCCTGCCCCTTAACAGGTTGGCCCCGCCGCTTATCCCTCTTATTTCTTTTTTGGACTCCAGCCCGAAGCAGCAGGAAGTGAAGGCTGCCTTACACATAAATGTGGCATGAAGGCAAGTACAGGGCCGCTTCACTCCTGCACTCTCCTCCCCCCTTCCTCCTCTCGTGACCATCTGGCCAGCTGTGGCTGAGCTGGGAGTGTGTGCACGCACGGGGAGACCCTCAAACGAGCGCCAAAGCTCAGGAAAGGTGCCCACAGGGTGGGCAGCAGCTCGCTTAAGGAGGGTCTCCCCACACGCACGCTCCCTGTTCAGCCACAGCTGGCCAGGGTGTCACAAGAGGGGGAGGAGGAGGGTCACCGGAGAGTGCAGGAGCGAAGTGCCCCTGTACCTGCATTCGCTGCATGTAAGGCAGCCTTTGCTTTTTGCCACTTTGGGCTGGAGTTCGCGCCCTCTGCACTCAGCCGAAGAGCTGCTGGGGGTGGGGGATGACACAACAAGGCGATGGCAGGAGCATTAGTGCAAGAGAGAAACTGCATCCTGTTAAGTGCAGCGCCTTGAGCACCTTTCCTCGCAAGGGGATCTTATCAGCCCAGCTTAACAGACATTGGGAGACCAGTGGAATGGAAGCTGCATTTCCAGTCCCCCTTTCCTGCCTCCTCTCTAGGCACAAAATCTCTCTGCTTTTAACCCCTTCACTAAAGCACTGCACTTTGCTGTGCTTTGGCACTCATTTGAGGAGGGTCTCCATGTGCATGCCCATGCTCCCAGCTCAGCCACAGCCGACCAGGAGGTCACAAGAGGAAGAGGGAGGAGGAGGACGGTCACCCGAAGGGAAGGGGGAGAGAGACACACACACACACATACAGAGAGGGGAGGGAGAGAGAGACATAGACACACACATACACATACACATACACACATACACATACATAGAGAGGGTGGGAGAGGGGAAGAGAGGGAGAGAGATAGAGGGAGAGAGACATGGGGGGAGAGGGGGAGAAGGGGGGAGGGGGAGAGACATAGAGAATGGTTTTGTGGCTACCCAGGTAGGCATGGCTAGGGGGTCATGTGACTGGGTAGGAGTGAGTTGGCCACGCCCACCCAGGTTTTGTGGCTCCCGGTGTGTGTTTTTTCTGTGGGAAACGGGTCCAAGTGGCTCTTTGAGTGTTTAAGGTTGCCGACCCCTGATATAGACAAACCTACTATTTCTATATCAGTGAAAGAAGCAGGTTACAGGAAAGACTTTTTCCCGAGATTGAAATGACGCTAACAGGCAAATGGGAGAAAATCTGAGAAACAAATTGTGAGATAGCCTATTGGTAGAATATTGGGTTGGCATATAAAAATCCTAAATTAGTTTCTAGATACTTCTAGATACAGGTGAGATTGGAAGATCATTTGCCTCAAACGCCAAAACAACTTCCAAATAGAAGTAGCATCGACCAAAGATCTGATACACTCTAAGGAGAACTTTTGTTTTCTTAACATTTTAGATCTGTCTTCCCTAACATGATGTCCTCTGGAAGTGCCTGACTTCAACTCAGCTGAAGGCAAGGCAAGAAACTATGGATGGAAACTAATGAAGGAGAGAAGCAACCTAGAACTAAGGAGAAATTTCCTAATGGTGAGAACAATTAACCAATGGAATGCCTTGCTTTCAGAAGTTGTGGGTGCCCCATCGCTGTAGGCTTTAAAAAAGAATCTGGAAACCACCTGTCTGAAATGGTAGAAGGTCTCCTGCTCAAGCAGGGGGTTGGACTAGAACCGTGTTGGCGAACTTATGGCACGCGTGCCAGATATGGCATGCAGCGCCCTCTCTGGGCACAGGAGCCGTCGCCCCAGTTCAGCTCCGCTGCACATGCACACACGCCTCCCGCCAGCCAGCTGGTCTTCGGGTCTTTGCCGTGCATGCGTGGGGGAGCATGCGCAGGGGGGCATGCGGATGTGCAGGGGTGGGGCGTGTGTGGGGACACGTGTGGGAGGATGGGGTGTATGCAGGGGCGCACGCATGTGCGGGGGGGCAGTCCACGTTCAGGGGCAGCGGTACATGCACAGGGGCTGTGTGCGCATTGCATTTTGGGGGTTCGCGTGCGCGTGTGATTTGGGCACTCAGTCCGGAAAAGGTTAGCCATCACTAGACTAGAAGAACTCCAAGGTCCCTTCCAAGCCTGTTATTCCATGTTCTATGTTCAAACTCCGCATTTTCTTTTATATATATATATATATATATATATATATATATATATATATATATATATATATATATATATATATATATATATATATATATATATATATATATATATATATATATATATATATATATATATATATATATAATTTTTTCACCAGATTTACACAAACATCCATACATATACCATATTATCAAAACATCCATAGTGATATATTTCCATCCAAAATGTCATAAACATATATCCTTAGTTTGCTCCTTTTATACTTTTATCTCCAGTCTGCTTTCCTTCTATATTTCATACTACTCCTCTCCCTCTATCTCCCTGTCTTCCCTCTACCTTCTTCCTCCCTCTCTACCTTTCCCTACTTCCCTCCTCTCTCTCCCCACTTCCTTTCTACTTTCTCTTTCTCCCTCTTATCCTTCCCTGAGTACATCTAATCATAATCCATTCTATGGTTAGCAGACTAGGAATTCAGAAACATTTTCAATCTGGCCTAATAGAGTTAAAATATGACACATCTGGATGCCATTGAGTAGAGGAAGGATTTTATTTTATTTTACTTCTACATGAGTGTGTGTGGGCGTGCATTTGTGCATCTGTTTGCATAATAATTATGCATAAACATACAAAAAAGAGCCTGAATACAAGTACTGGTTCATTGTTTTCAGTTTGGCAGTCTTTAACTCAAAACCCATGCCCATCTCCTTAGTCACAGGATAAGAATCAGCCACAATATTATTACAGCATAATTCAATCAATGGGAAAATAAATAAATAAAAGAAAACCATTTGTTTGAAAGAACTTTTTCTTTAAAAAAAAATCTTGGCATCTCTAGAAGTTTTATTATTGGGAAGGCTTACTTTTTTTATCCTTGAGGAAATCCAAATCAGTTTTTATGTGAATCTGCAAGAGAGCACTCCAGTCTCTTACTGTAGTTTAATATCTGAAAGCCAGCTAAAAGCTGGAATCTATACCATTCAAAACATAGCTTTGATTGAAGCAATGGAATGTATAGCTGTGTAAATCTAAGCGGTGGGAGAATCAAATCTGACTCTTCAGATTAATGACCAGTCTCTCCTCCCACAAATACTTGAGAGACAACATGCAATGCAGAACCAACTCCAGGTTGCTTGCCAAATAACAGGATATCCAAGAGGTTTTTTCCCCTGCAAACAGCCTGTCCCAGCACTGGCAAGCTTTTCTTTTCACAGTATTGGGGCACATCCGTTGATTCTTCTTCTTGGCAAAGAAGCCATTTTCCAGTTTCTCAACAGATTTATTGGTGGCTGAGCATGTGGTATGAATTCATTTGTTCCAAAGAAGAAGAAAATAATGTTGCTGGTGTATCGTGCGTGGTAGACAGACTTCTGAGAGCAGGAAGGCTTTTGCTTTTGAAAGGGCTGGTTTGATACCAGCTTTGAAAAAAAAGCTTGTCAACAACCATTTTGTCTCAATAATGTTGTCTGTCAAAGCGGTGAGATCTCTCCTTGATGGAAAGACGACATCTAGGCAGCCCGGAAAACCTGAAGGAAACTGAGCACACATTTTATATGGTCTTCATTTTTTGGATTTTCCTCAGCATTGCTACAAGCACCACCTTGTAAGTATCATTCGGCCTCAAGATATCAGATGAATGTCTGTTGCATATGCAGATGGTCGGAGCTTCAAATGTATCATCGTGGCTACCATCTTGATTTTTTTGGTTTGGGCCACATATTGAAAACACCGGTATGTGCTTCAAAACCACTTTTTCATCTGTGGGGAAAATATTACTGGCCCAGTCCTTGCAATTTTCCCCCAGGAGTAAAGAAAAAATAAACTTTTTCTTCCAGGTTTCGGAGCATTTCTGCACAAAGTGTAAATTTCCAGCGGCTGATTTCATTTAAAACAAACAATTAAATAAATCTTTGCCTATACCCTCTGTCCAACATTTTGCTGGGCTTTTAAAAGGTGTAGATTTTGATAGACCTCTGTGGTCACTGTGTTCTAGGACTGGAGGTTAGAGGTTGAAATGCTTTCCAAATATTAGGAGGCCACACTTTTATAGAACGAGGATATAATTAAGAAAGGATAGAGATGATATTCACTGTCATGATGAAACAAAACAAAGCAGCTGTTTCTGGCCTAAACTATTCAGAATAATTATCATATAGGTAAAGGTAAAGGTTCCCCTCACACATATGTGCTAGTCGTTCCCGATTCTAGGGGGCGGTGCTCATCTCCGTTTCAAAGCCAAAGAGCCAGCGCTGTCCAAAGACGTCTCCGTGGTCATGTGGCTGGCATGACTAAACACTAAAGGCGCACGGAAACTTGTTACCTTCCCACCAAAGGTGGTCCCTATTTTGTTACTTGCATTTTTTATGTGCTCGAACTTCTAGGTTGGTGGAAACTGGGACAAGTAAATGACCTAGATGAGGGAATAGCAGGAGAACTAACCAAATTTGCAGATGACACCAAGCTGGCGGGAGTAGCAAACACCCCAGAGGACAGACAAAATCCAGAGGGACCTCGACAGACTCGAACACTGGGCCCAAACCAATAAAATGAAATTTAACACAGAGAAAAGTAAAATTCTGCACCTAGGCAAGAAGAATCAAAAATACACATACAAACTGGGCGAAACCACACTCAATAGCAGCGATTGCGAAAGGGATCTCGGAGTCCTGGTAGACAGCCAACTAAATATGAGCCAGAAGTGTGCAGCAGCAGCCAAAAAGGCCAACACAGTCCTGAGCTGCATAAATAGAGGGATACAATCAAGGACCAGAGAGGTACTAGTACCACTCTATAAAGCCTTGGTCAGACCACACCTAGAGTACTGCATCCAGTTTTGGTCACCACACTACAAAAAAGACATTGAAACTCTAGAGAAAGTGCAGAAGAGAGCAACCAGGATGATAAAGAGTCTGGAAAATAAAACATACGAAGAGCGGTTGCAGGAACTGAGCTTGGCCAGTCTAGCAAAGAGAAGGACCAGGGGTGACATGATAGCAGTGTTTCAATATTTGAGGGGCTGCCACAGAGAGGAGGGGGTCAGGCCAGTAGTGGGTTCCTACCGGTGCGCTCTCCGCCTTTCTTCGCCGCCGAGCCGAAGACGCTGGCGGCGTTTGCGGCGGGGGCTTCCCCCGCCCGCTTTCCCGGGACGCCGGGATGCCGCCATTTGCGTTCTTCTGCACTCTGCGCAAGCGCTGGCTTGCGCAGAGTGCAGAAGAATGCAAATGGCGGCATCCCGGCGTCCCGGGAAAGCGGGCGGGGAAAGCCCCCGCCGCAAACGCCGCCAGCTTCTTCGGCTCGGCGGCGAAGAAAGGCGGAGAGCGCACCGGTAGGAACCCACTACTGGGTCAGGCTGTTCTCTATTGCACCAGAAAGCCAAACAAGGAATAACAGATGGAAGCTGACCAAGGAGAGATTCAACCTGGAAGTGAGGAGAAACTTTCTGACAGTGAGAGCGATCAACCAGTGGAACAGCTTGCCAGCAGAGGTCGTGAGAGCCCGAACACTTGCGACCTTCAAGGAGAGACTGGACTGCCATCTGTCTCAAATGGTGTAGGAACTCCTGCTTGAGCAGGGGGTTGGACTAGATGACCTACAAGGTCCCTTCCAACTCTAATAATAAATCTAAATTAGCGGGAGCTCACCCCATTACGTGGCACTAGGGATTCGAACTGCTGAACTGCCGACCTTTCGATCGACAAGCTCAGCTTCTTAGCCACTGAGCCACCGCGTCCCTTAATTATCATATAAATTTATACAAATGTAAATGATTCAGTGATAACAACAAGCAATATTTCAACTCCCATCATGGAAGAAATGGAGCATATTTACATTACATAAGTGATATGGCATGCTTGAAAATGACATTTTTTAATGTGTTTTTCAGACTGCCTATATAGACCATACCTAAAAAAAAATTAGTAGTTTACAATTGGGTTGTTTTTCATAAATTTTTGTAGCTATAAACATAGCCCTGCTTTTGAAAAAAAAAGCTCCAATAAATCTCCTGTTTCCTGTAAAAGTATACAGTAAAAGAGGATTTTTAAAATATGGTTTTCTAGAAGTTTAGCCCTTTTTTCTTATGATATAACAAGAAAGAGGAACATGTTATCAAGTAGGACACAAATTATTACTGCAAATTTACCCATGGAAATGTGTATGTTTCAGGACTTTGTGATGCTTTGAAACTTAAAATATGTGCCCAAAACTGAATGCGGGAGGTAAAACCAAGCAAGCAGAACTAGGTTGCTTTAGGAAAACAATTTACAGAAAGAGAACTGCATTCAAATTTACTGGAAAAGAAATGTGCAAAAACAAAAAAAGGCCTACAAACCTTTGTGTAGACTTTTCAGGAAAAGAATGACAACCCAGCCAGACCTGGGACAAAATTAAAGCCACACAACTCAGAGAAATGAGAAAACTAAGTGGAACTGAATGTGCAGAAAGCAAACAAATTGCCCTGCCGGTTCAGAAATCGGCATTAAAATTTGTTATCCCCTCTGAAAAAAAAAATCCTTAAAGAAATCCATTTTGTGGAGGGCAGCGTGATTCGTCTTTCCTTTTAGAGCCGAAAGTGCCTCGTGGTTTTAAAGGAATGATCAAGCAGCTGGTGGACTGTGGAATTTGCTCAAGGGCTGTGTTGATGGCTGCGCTATGTTTATTTGGTAGTGGTTGTTTACAGCACCTGTGGGTGGATTAGCAAGTCTTGACTTCAGCTATTTGTCCAGGAAATTTAAACTGTGAGCTGTGTGTATAATTAGGAGGCAGTGTACTTTCCACTTGGTCACAGCACCCAACTGACCCCTGCCGCAGGCGCATGTAATTCTAAATAGGACATTGCTCTGAAGAGCCCTCTGGTATCAGCCGCAAAGCCTTCTGCAAAGGCACATTTTCTTTTCATTATTTTTTTTAATGCATAAATATATAGCTAGCATGCTGGCAGGAAGCCCAATAAGAAACTGATAATTAAACTTGTATCTTAAGCGATTTCTAGGATAAAACCAACAGAGCCGTTCAATGGATTCGGGCTACTCCAAAGGACTGCGGAGGGAGATTATGGAAAAATAAATAGAAAGTAAACAGCTTTTTCTTTTCCTTTCTGATTTTATTTTCCCCTCTTCTGCAAGTATGAAAGAGCCAATCGTCAGTTGCCATCGCTGGCTCTAACATTTAGTAACTGATAATTGCTGTAACTGGGGCCAGTGAGCTTTGCAAATATTACTCAGTAAATTTTAATTAGCACCCTGGGGATTGAAACATTTCCGAAGGAGCTCCCGGGGGACGCTTTCTCCCCCAACTGGTGGCAAAGTGTGCTGAGTAATTTTAGATCAGCCTGCCTGTCAGAGCGGATCAGGATCATGTTGCCACTTAGACTGGGAAAAATACACCTGCTCCGGCATGGAAATAAGGTGCATTATTGGCCAATTTGTGCTGCTTATTTTTGCCGCTGCCCCAGTTTGACAAGAGGGAGATGTGGAAGTGTGGATTATTTATGTCGGAACCTGGCGGGGGGGGGGGAGTGGAATGAAAGGAAGATGACACATCCTCAGAAAGTTGAGGGGAAAAACATTTGATGTTGCAGGAGGCACTCAACATACTTTACCTGGTTTTTAAAGGAAACTCATTAAAGATCATATTTGAATATTCCAGAGGAAAGAAATAGGCCTCTCACATCAATGGCATCATGAATTAATGCATGTATACATGCACATGCACATATACACACATACACACACACGCAACACACAGGCACACATTATGGCTTCATTGAAGAAAAAGAGGGCTTTTTCACATATTATATGTCTTCCTTAGGTATTGTAGTAAGGGAATATCTGTGTGCAACCCTAAGCAGATATTCAGAGAATGGTCTTGTAATAGATTTGTGGAATCTGACTTGTCTTATTTAAATCAATCTATGTCATCTAATACTGATATATTAGTTGAGAATGGGGTACCTCACAAGCAGCCATTATGAAAGGGATGCATCTCCTAGAATAGGGATTTCAAACTCATGTCATCATGTTGTTGTCATGTGACGTATCGCAACTTTTTCCCCCTTCGCTAAACCAGGGGTGGGCGTGGTGCATCCGGACCGCAGGCCGCGAGTTTGACACCCGTGTCCTAGATGGTTCATGGAGCTACTTAAAAGATTTTGCCCAGCTGTCTCTGAAGGAGTTTGTGGGTCCCAAGGTCCCTTAGCTGTTGATCTGGGGAAAATCTTGAGAGAGCCACACCAAACTTTTGGATGATGTAGCCACAACAAGAAACAGTGTTTGGCAAAGTGCCTGTTTTGAATAGTGTTCTGTGATTGAAGCAGAGGTGGGTTTCTCCCAGTTCGGACCGGTTCTATAGAACCAGTAGTAACTTGGCAGCCTGGGTTGCTAGAACCGGCAGCGACCCAGGCCTGCCGTGCCCCCAAATTGGCTCTCTCGGCGGCGGTGTAGGCACCGTCATTTTGTTTTTTGCTTCTGCGCATGTGCAGAAGCTAAGTTTTTAGCACTGTGCATGTGCCCGCATGGCACACCCGCACAGCATGTCAGGAAGCGAACCTGCAGCAAGGTAAGCCAGAACCCACCCTTGGATTGAAGAGTTGGACATATAGCAGCGAGGCCTAACTTCTGGTTTAATGTCAGACCCTGAAGTTCTCTAGAGCCAGTTTCTGTCTCTCAGTCCAACCTACTTCATAGAGTTGCTATGTTAAGTTAGAGGAGAAAGTGCCATGGTGCCACTTTGAACCCCTGAATGAAAGGTGGGTTACGAACAGAGGTGGGTTCCTGCCAGAGCTGTCTGGTGCGGAGCTCCAGTAGGGAGCGGCTGATTGTGCAATTTGCGCGCGACCGCTCTGGAGCCCTCTCTGCCTGTCCGTCGCGCGTGTCACCATATTTTTGGGTGAATTTTTGGCCGATTATGCTTCTGCGCATGTGCGGAAGCAAAATCTCGCCGAAATCTCGTACGCGTGTGCGTCCCCTTGCAAGATTTTAGCGAGATTTTGCTTCCGCGCATGTGCAGAAGCAAAATCGCGAGAGGGAGCACATGTGCATAGCGAGCGTGCGTGCGCCTGAAACGTGGAGATGCGTGCGCAGCGCACCAGCACCGATAAGTAAGCAACCCGCCCCTGGTTATGAATCCATCAAGCAAAGAAATCCCTGTTTTTCCCAATTGTACCATATTGCATCACCAGCCAAGCTTCAGATATAACCGGGGAACTATGAGAAAATGCTAATCACAGTGTATTCATATGTGATTATTTCATATCATCACATAATCATAATTTATGATTATGAAGTCATAAATTTAATAATTATTATGACTTAGGAAAAGATGTGGTAGACACCATTGCTCCATGTCTGTGTTGTTAGGTACACCTTGCAATACATGCATTTGCCATTGTTGATAAGCTTACTTTGTAAATGCAGATTAGAAGGGAAATGCAGATTAGAAGGGAAAGGATATGCATAACAAAGAAACATTGCTTGCCCTGGGTGACATGGCAGATCTTCCTGATTGTTATCTCAAAACATTAAATAAATGATGTTGTGCATTTTCAAGCGACAAGCTAAGGCTGTGTAAGATTTCAAATGAATCATATGGTTTTAGTGAAAGTGACTATTAGGGTAAATTAGTGCCCCTGTGTATCTTAATGCAGAAGAAACTGGATTCAAAGGTTGCCCCCTTTTGAGCTAGCTGTGTTCCCTTTCCTAACTCTCTTATTGATTATCAAAACTTCTGCAGTCCTGTCTTTTATTTATATACAGAAAAAGAGACCTGACCGATTTAGGATCAAATTCCTAGCAGTAAGTCTCATTGACTCATCAAACTAGACTAGTTATTTTACTCATTCCAAATGGTCTAGTTATACATGGATTTCCATTTTCCCCAGAGTGTTGAAGTAAAGTTCATTTTAATTCTGTCATGCATTGTTGAAAAGGCATCTTACATATATAATAATAAATACTTCATATTATATATTCACATGAACCCTCTACTATACAGATTTAGATTTTGGCACCTAGAATTCTGGTATGTTATTTTTCTCTCTCTGATTCATCTAATTGCTTTTTTTCATCATACTTCCTTATTTGGCATCAGCTTCACCCTGGTTAATCTTGGAAAACTAAATGGGGACAGATTTATTAATACTTTGATGAGAGACCACTTCAAAATAAAGGTTGTAGGCTAGATTAGCAAATAAAATACCCAACACACACCCAGAAGAAATCAATGGCAAACCACTTTGATGTTGTCATCAAGAAAACTACATGGATGGTTTAAAAAGTCACCAGGAGCCAAGGTTAAATTGACAAAGACTTTCCCTTTCAAACTCCTTTAATTTTCTACCATTTGGTATTCCTTGCTACAGCAGGTTTTTTTAATATACAATTTTAGCTCAATCTTACTCCATACTGACTTCTACTAAAATATTCTGCTTACCTCCAACATATATAATTAAACTTACTATACACTTATATAAAGTTTTAGGGCGTGAGCAGAATATTTTAAGATTAAAAAGTCTAATAATCATGTTGTAAAATGTTCTTTCTTTCTTTCTTTCTTTCTTTCTTTCTTTCTTTCTTTCTTTCTTTCTTTCTTTCTTTCTTTCTTTCTTTCTTTCTCTCTCTCTCTCTCTCTCTCTCCCTCCCTCCCTCCCTCCCTCCCTCCCTCCCTTCCTTCCTTCCTTCCTTCCTTCCTTTCTTTTCTTCTTTCTTTCTTTTGCCTTTCAGTCAGTATTGACTCCTGGTGGCTGCCTGGACAAGTCTCTGCAATTTTCTTAGTCAGATTTTGGAAGTGGTTTGCCATTGCCTGCTTCTTAGGGTTGAGAAAGAGGGTCTGGCCCAAGGTCACCTGACCTTGGTCTTTGAATCTAAGGTAGGACTAGATGCCACAGGCTCCTAGTTTCTAGCCTAATTTCTATCCTCTACACCAAACTGCCACTCAAATACAGCTAGTCCTCAATGTATGACCAGTTGCTTAGCAATGGTTTGAAGTTACAACGGACCCTGAAAAAGAGACTTATGACCTAGATTCAAAGTTTTGACATTTGCTCCTCCCACATGGTCATGTGACTGCATTTTGGGTGCTGCAGTTATGTGATTGGGATTTATGACTGACTTTTCTAGAAACCAGAAGTAAATGTCGGTTTTCAACAAGAAATGTTCCATAGTGAACAATGGGTTTATGTCACAAACCTGGCATTTGTTTAACAACTCCTGTGCTTACTTAAGGACTGCCACATTCATTTTACCACTGCCGCAAAAATGTCATAAAATCAGGTGCGGCCACATGATGACTTGCTTCTTTTTTTGACCATCATGACTGAAGACTAAAATTGAGGGTTCAATTCCGGTCATATGTTGAGGACTACTAGCATGCCAGTTTCAGTTCCTTGATTGCTGATAATTTTTTAAATGAAATGAACCCATTTCCTCACATGATCTCGATGTATCATCACTTTTATATGATTTCCTTCTATTAGGCTGGACAGAAATATAAACCAGGTTAACACTGTTCATTAAAAAAAAAAGGACCTTAAGAAATGGGGTGAAGAGATGCTGCCTAGGGAATGATCCAGGGGAGGGTTCCGGTTACATTCGCTACCGGTGCACATCGCGAGCATGTGTGGAAGTGAAATCGCATCCCACCGTGTGATTTCACTTCCGCGTAAGCTCAGGATGACATTACAAGCCAAAAGACAGCCGAGGAGCTTCTCAGCTGTGCTTCGGAGGAAGAATAAAGGTCAGTATTCACACAAGGGCAGGTGGGAGGGCTTTCTCCCGACAGCTCAGGATGCGGAGAAGCACCAAAAAATGACATCATCGCCAGGCTCCTACCGGAGCTACGCTCCTCACCACACCGGTAGGAACCCACCACTGGAATGATCAGAAAAGAGGGGTACAGTCTGCAGCTGCATAATAGGAAGAGAAAGAGGCTCAGAAAGTGTCCTCCCTAACTTCTCAGGCTATAAAGGAGGTGGCAGGAGAGCTGGACTTTTAGATTAATGTCAGATTAATGCCAGTCTTCCTAGGTATACCATATAGAAAATATCATATAGAGCTACTTCTATTCTATTGTAACGCTATGTTAACAAAACCTTGCAAGTCTGAAAGTACATCTCAATCAGAATCGAGCTGAAAAGGACCTTGGAGGTCTTCTAGTCCAACACCCTGCTCAAACAGGAGTCCCGATATCATTTTAGATAGGTGGCAGTCCAGTCTCTTCTTAAAAACCTCCAGTGATGAAGCACCCACAACTTCTGAAGGCAAGCTTATTCCACCGGTTAATTGTCCTCCCTGTTAGGAAGTTTCTCCTTAATTCCAGGTTGCTTCTCTCCTTGATCAGTTTCCATCCATCGTTTCTTGTCTTGCCTTCAGGTGCTTTGGGAAATAAGTTGATCCACTCTTCTTTGTGGCAGCCCCTCAAATAATGGAATACTGCTATCATGTCACCCCTAGTCCTTTCCCCCCCTCTAGACTAGCCATACCCAGTTCCTGCAACCGTTCTTCATATGTTTTGATCTCCAGGCCTTTAACCATCTTTGTTGCTCTTGTCTGCACTTTTTCCAAAGTCTCAACATCTTTTTTTTGTAATGTGGTGACCAAACCTGGATGCAGAATTCAGCCAGGTGTGGCTTTACTAAGCATTTATGATAGCATACTAATACTTCACATGCTTTCCATTCTATTCTTTTGTTTATATAATCAATGATTGTATTCGCTTTTTTGGCTGCTGCCATGCACTCTTCTTTACATCTCCTGAGAAATTAGGGAGGATCCTTTGCAGGGGTGAAATCCAGCAGGTTCCAACAGGTTCCGGAGAATCGGTAGTGGAAATTTTGAGTAGTTCAGAGAACTGGCAAATACCACCTCTGGCTGGCCCCAGAGTGGGGAGGGAATGGGGATTTTGCAATATCCTTCCCCCAAGAGTGGGGAGAGAATGGGGATTTTGCAGTATCCTTCCCCTGCCATGCCCACCAAGCCACGCCACCAAGCCACACCATGCCCACCAAGCCATGTCCACAGAACTGGTAGTAAAAAAAATTGGATTTCACCATTGGTCCTTCCTGAGCCTCTTTCTCTACATGTTACACATCTGGGGACTGTACCCTCTTTAATCTAGTCATATCTTTGTTTCTCAAGGTCCTTTTTACACACCATTACAATAACTGATTGCTGTAGAATATTAAAAGAAATAGATACAATACATAGTATATACAAAGGCATTGACATAGTAGTTAATTTCTACAAAACTGTACAAGTCCAAAGAACCATATGGTGGTATATTCTTCAGAAAATCCAAGGGCTATGGAGATGGGACTTGGAGTAGATTTTCTTGTAGACAGCCCTGATAATTGGGCAGAGGCCAATCTAATGCCAGCATTAAAGAAATTATCTAGAGCCCTACCTAGAAATTACAGGACAAGGAGTTTAGTGCCAATTGACAGGAACATCTAAAGAAGCTATTTTTAGGAAATCAACAGAAAAGGAGAAGAAAGAAAGGGGGGAAAAAACCCCTCCACGCATTTTAAATCAGTAAAAGGGAATAACAGAAAGAAAGTTAATTAGAGCGAAGAAGCCAGAAGTACATCGATTGTGGCATTTCTTTGCATTTGTTCTTGGCTGCGGCTATGCAAAGCTTTGATGGAAGTGATTCACTTTGAAGGCAGTGCGATCAAAATGATCCCCATTGAAGCAGATCTGCCAAGGGAAGCGGTGCGTGCCAAATCAGAGCAGCCATGCCATTTTCCGAAGTCTTCTGGGCAGATTAGCCATGCCTTGAGGCATTGTGAGCCAAAGCGGCTCACCTCTGACACAATTTCTCCAGACTGCATTATTTAGGAGCTAGCCTTTCATTGAAAAAACGTTTGGGAGCAGAAGAGATGTGGTTGGTGTGTGAATGGGATACCACCAGGAAAGAGGAAGCTGCAGGCTAATCTGAGAAATTGATAATAAAATCCTGGCAGAGAGCAACAAATCTGTCTGTAAAGTTGGGAAATTACTGTGGGTAATCTTCAGTTCAGCACACAGTCTAGTCATTTCCTGTATCCAGATCAAAGCAAGCACACAGGCCATTCAATTCAGCTAACTAACTAACTAACTAACTAACTAACTAACTAACTAACTAACTAACTAACTAACTAACTAACTAACTAACTAACTAACTAACTAACTAAACAAACAAACAAACAAACAAACAAACAAACAAACCTTGTTGTTTATTCATTAAACATCAGCAAATGTCAAAAATAGTTAACTGGCAAAAGAAGACAAAAAGCAGGCAAAAGCAGGAAGAGAGAGGGGGGGAGAAGGAGAGGGGGAGAGGGAGAGGGAGAGAGAGAGAGAGAGGGAGAGGGAGAGGGAGAGGGAGAGAGGGAGGCGGAGAGAAAGATGAATAGTAAGCAACAATTTATAATGTCTCTAGATATACAGGTAGTCCTCAACTTACAACAGTTTGTTTAGTGACAACTACACTACAACGGCACTGAGAAAAGTGACTTACGACTGTTTCCAGATTCACTTAACAACCATGTTACTGACTTATTATAGCACTATTATAGGTATTTAGAATAAAGGTAAAGGTAAAGGTTCCCCTCGCACATATGTGCTAGTCGTTCCCGACTCTAAGGGGCGGTGCTCATCTCTGTTTTAAAGCTGAAGAGCCAGCGCTGTCCGAAGACGTCTCCGTGGTCATGTGACCGGCATGACTAAATGCCAAAGGTGCACGGAACGCTGTTACCTTCCCACCAAAGGTGGTCCCTATTTTTCTACTTGCATTTTTTTAATGTGCTTTCGAACTGCTAGGTTGGCAGAAGCTGAGACAAGTAACGGGAGCTCACTCAGTTTTTTGAATTTTAGTATTTTAGTATTTAGAATTTTAGTATTTAGAATAGCTGATCCTAAATGGAGTGGCCCTGGTTGTTCCAGCTTAAACCCTTTCTGCACATAACAGCCACAGAACGGAGATGGAAGGAAGGACACCAGGTGATCCCTCCTCCACTTTCCACCATGAAAAAAACCATGCCGGATGAGGATGATTTTTCGAAGCCGTTAAGAATCCAGTTTAACCCCAAGGAGATTTTATCTTTCATATGAAGGGGGTCTGTACCCCAAGAACTTTGTCTACGTAGAGTTTAGAAACCAATAATTAAAGAGACAAATTAATTTCTCACTCAAGGAAATGCAAAACAAAACAAAACAAGACAAACCTTTGTTGGTTTAAATGTATTATATTGTCACATCTCTCACATCATCTTAAGACTAAATTATTTCCTATGTAGGACTATCTATCTCAATCACTATCACTATCTATGTTAGAGTGGGATTTCTTTATTTTCTTTCTAATTCTGTTCCTGCAAATCGGCAAGGAAGCAGGTCTTTTCACGGATGAAAGCGAAACAAGCAGTTGGCTCTTTACTGAGCAGTTTCTTGAATTTTTATCATTCTTGTGACCAAACATTACAACCACTGTTGCTTTTTAAATAGAAAATGATAAATTGCTCCTAGGTTCAATAGCAGCTGTATTGACTGATTAGTGAATCAAAACTAGAATTTAAGCTCTTATAGCAACTAATGCTATAAGCAAAACATGGCAACTCTTCCTGAATGTTCAATTGACCAATCTGAATACCAGTCAAAAGATGAGTATTCTTCTCATCCAGTCTACCTGCACACTTGACCATTAAAGCATTGATAAATTGAGTCACTAGATTTGATAAAATGGACATCCTCAGAGGACATTGGAGAATTATTCAATAACCTGCTTTGAACAGGGGCAAAGACAGTTTTCTACAATAGTACATCATCCTTGTTATGCCATGAAAAAACAGAGTTAGAGAAAAGGGTTTCAGAACATTCAGAATAATTAGCAGGGGTGAAGCCATGGGTGGGTTCCAATTTACCTCGCTGCCAGTTCGCTCCCTCCCGCGCCGCGTAGGCGTGCCGCATGGGCATGCCTCATGGGTGCACCATGTGAACATGCCACATGGGCATGCCATGTGGTTCGGAAGCGCGTGCATGCGCAGTAACGGAAAATCCCCCCAAAAAAGCCAAAAAAAGAGATGGTGACCGCATGCACGGTGCCAGAACTTGGCTTCTGCGCATGCTCAGAAAAAAATTAATTTTTTTAAAAAAATAACAAAAGATGGTGGCACCCATGGACCGGCACCAACCGATCCGGTTCGGTGACATCATCGTGACATCACCAGCAGATCGCTACCGGCTCGGGCGAACTGGTCCGAACTGGGAGGAACCTACCCCTGGTGAAGGCTATTCTGAACACGCCACCTTTAAAATAATGAGGAGATGTAGACAATCTTTCGGAAGGTTAAAGTGGGGATTTGTTGTTTTAGTTTGAAATTGGCTCTCTCAAAGCCCAGTGAAATTAAACATCAGACAGAAAGAACAAAACATTTAATGTTCAAATCCATCCCTAATTTCCAGGGAATATGCAATTATCTTTAGGGATTAAATAGGCCAGAGATCCTTCTATAAAGGTTATTTTTAACTAGAATTTAAGGGACTAAAATGTCATGTGAACTTTGACAGGTTCTAGGCACATATGAGCATTGGTGACTGATGACGAACAACAAAAATTACCACAACAACCAAGCAACACTGATGAACTTGTACTCAATAGTCTGTAAGGCCTCCGTGACTTGAAGATGTGCATGTACAAACATGGATCTACTTTGATCAATCATATTTTGGCAAGGTGATTTTCAAGTACTACTAAGAATAAGTAAACTTAGACTATGCAGGTCTATCAATGAGAAGAAAAATTATTCACATAAATATGTGGATTCATTTGATATTCAGCAGCATAGATCTATATTTATTTACTTGGAGTGAAATATGTTTATGTTCAGTGGAACTAATTCCACGGTGACTATGTACAGCATTCTAAACATTCAAGGATGTTTAAAATTATAACCTTTAATAAAATAAAACCTAAAAAGTAGAGTTTTAAACATCTTGGAGTATGCCATTAAGTTCAGTGCATCTCACAAGTGATAGGAAATATCAACTGAATCAAGTTCGCTATGTGAGAATTTGGATTTTAGCCATCTACAATTTGCTCAGGATATTATGGACATAAGGTACAAATATCTTATTATGTTCAATAACGCCATAATAAAATTTAAGCTGACTTGCCCAAAGTCACGCAGTGTAATTCAGAGGATAAAAATTTAATATGTTCACAGCATCACTTACCTCAAATGATTGTTTCTGAATTCCATTAAAATAAAAAGAGGTAAATATTATCTATATAACCACCACAGTTTGTGGTGTGAGGAGAGTGAAGTCCCTATCATTGTTAAGCCTGATAAGCTTATAGAAAAAGAAACAGAAGCCTAGATGAATCACACATCATTTTGTAGTAGGATACTGTTAGAATTTGAACATTTTAAAATAAAGTTATTCACATCTAGGTCCTAACTTTAATGTGTTAATTGTTTTAAATGTCAAACCATTATTTGTGGGTAAATAAGGTTTGAAACTGTTGTAGTTTATAGGATTGCAAGTTGGGCAGCTTGCAGTTCTCCAGAGTTTATAGACTACGTATCCCAGAATACCTCAGTGCTGGTAATGCTGCCTAAGAGTGAAAAGAGTTGGATTCCACCTTTCAAAAGTTCCATGATGCCTGTTCAAAGGCTTACCTGCATTTCATTAGGTTTTTTAATGTGTCTTGAAAGCTAACTTAGTTACATTCAAATCATCCTCATCCTCATCATCCTCATCCTCAGAAATATCAGTCTTTTCCTGTTTACATATGTACAAGATAAGGAAATTTAATATCTCTGGATAGGATGCTTGGGTTTTCTGGAATTCTTGTCTTTCTTTCCATTTATCTAGATGTTATCTAGAAATAAACTAGATGTTGCCTCTAGAACTGTTTGTACCTTATTCTTGAAAGACTGCCCTCTCCCCCTCTGAAAAAGTAGCAGAAGGTAAATCTCAGAACCTTCTTCACAGTTTACTTGCTTTATTGTCTTCCAAAAAGCCACTTAAAACAACAGAATCCCCTTGTGCAAACACCGTTGCCTCCTAGAGCAGAAGTTGCCTCTCTTGAAGGACTAAAGAGACAAAAAACAACAACCCAAGAATAACAAAATCTTTTTTCATAGTTAGCTTGAAAAGAGATTCAGTGTAATCCAAACATGAAACAATTGATGGACACCAGGCTAGATGTTGAAGCTGATAGTACCAGTCAAAGCAAGGATTCTTACATAAAGCTACTTCTAATCCTTTTTTCAGCAGAGAAGACAAGTAGAATGTTTAGATAAATGACTCCGTTCCGGTATTAACTGTCTGTTTACAATAACAGTTAAATGCTAAGTACATTTGCAATTTACAAATTCCAGCTAAGCATATTTTTAGAGGGATAGAGTTCAGTGTCTCACTAGCACACCCATGCTGGAATTTAGTATATTTTTTGCATACAATTCCACCCCAAGTTACGTAGACCCCAAAGATAGGAAATATTAAGATTCTAATTTGCAGTGTGACCAAGTTGATACAATCTTTTTTTTAAGCCAACACTAAATGTGATACCTCTGCTGGAAGGGCAGAGGTGAACTTTGGTGAACTTTGGTGTTCAAGTCAAAGTGTTGGTCACAGGGTCCAGTAACCTGAGAAACCACTTTGTCTCATTGCTTCTGTTTGCCCTGTAAGATCCTGCAAGGTGGGCATGTTCCGAGTTCTGTCCTCAAAACAATGTTTCAGAAGTTTGCATTGCTTTGACCCTGTCATATTTTAAGTGAAACTTGAAAGAACTGGCTCTTCATCTGGGTGTTAGGTTAAGGCAGTGCTTCTCAAATAGTGGGGTGGGGCCCCCTGGGGGGGGTGCGGAGCGATGCCAGGGGGGGCGCATGACCTCAGGGAACGTGGGGTTTTTTTGCTGCAGGGAGTAGGGGTTTTTTGCACCGAACAATAGCACACAGCACAGAGCAGGAGATATGAAGTACAGATAACAAACCCTTAAGAGACACCATGGAAAAATATTTAACAGGGATGAAAAGAAAGGAGGACAGAGACGGAGATAATGAGACAAACGTAAGTCTCCTGAAAGCTAAGACGAGGAAATATACCGAAGCGTATGTAGCGCTTGGCTTCACTCTGACTACGGTGGGAGATGAGGAAAGACCAGTATGTTTACTGTGTCTAAAAATGTTGGCAGCGGACAGCATGAAGCCAAATAAATTAAGGCGTCACTTAAACATATTACACCCCAATCACGCTGATAAGCTGCTTGAGTTTTTCAGCAAAAATGTGCTGAATATTGCAAACAATTGTCCTGGCGGAGAGTTGGTGGTGCGCAAAATGTTTACTTCTTCCTGGGGGGGGGGGGCGTAACAAAAAATAATTGAGAAGCACTGGGTTAAGGTGTCATTCTCATTGAATGGTTTTGCATGATAAGGACTTGATGATGGTGTGATGGTGATTGGCCACCTCACTAGGTTTTCTTAATATATATTTTAAGCTTCCAAGTTGGATAGCTATATATATTCGATAAAACAATCAATCCATCAAATGATATGGATGTGTCCATATAGTTCGCAATCTCTGTTCAACTTTGCTTCTTTTCCTTTCCACCTGGTTAATGTTAGAAAGCAAAAGAATGCAAGATAGTTACTGGAGCTTCTGCTAGCAAGTAACTTGTCAGATGACTGACCATACCAAATGTCTACTATGGGTTCTTCTTCTTTGGAGGTTTTGAAGAAGAAGCCGAATTGTCATCTTTCTCATGCACAGCACACAGGTTTTTCTGAACATTGCAGAGGGTTGGATCCTTGGATTCCCTTCTAATTCTGTCATTCTATTACTGTACGTTTCTGGGACTAAGCCATTAACTTGAACTGGCTCTGCAGTGCTTTGTCTTCGGACAGAGCCAGAGAGGGATTAAAAGGCATTAATGTTGTTGTGTCTTCAATATCGATCAAACAAAAGACATTAGATCGGAATCGGTTCTTCTATTGCAAGCTTTCCTAAAACCTTTTTTTTTAAAGGTCAGACAAGGGGAAGGAGAGGCATCTAACTCTGTCTCAAGGCAAAGAGTTAGTCCCGCATAATCCACCCACAAACCCAATTAAAACTGTGCTTGAATCATGTGAGGCATATGTGACGCCAGGCTGAAGCAAGGGAACAGTGTGAACTTAATGGCATTCAAACATCCAAGCAGAGGGCAAAAACCAGTCTGGAAGACTAATGCAAGATCAAAGTGTGCAATTAACGTGCAGCTCTGCATCTTAGGTTGTTTCACAAGGTCATTTCACATCAGCTTAATATCACATAAACTAGGACAGCTGTCCCAAACATCTAATCTGTTCTTTACAGTCAAAATATTTGTATAAAATGTTCTCCCAACACATCACGTAGTATATAGAGAAAATAGTTCTGTGATTTTGGCAACTCCAATGCCATTATAACATTGCTAATAAACTCCCATCTTTATACTTTCTGTTGCTTTTCACTTGATGGTTGCACACAGAATGTCCATTTAGTTGTTTCCAAAATATACGCTGTTCTTATGATCAGAGATCTTTAGAGTTTTCTTGGAAGAGGGTAATCAAATAATCTCCCCATCTTCTTTTCCAATTCCTTCTGCTGTATATTTCTTAGAAAAAGATATGAATAAAACGTGATGCAAGGCACATTTAATTTATATTGGCATTGAGGTTTACCAGTGAGGATCAGCCCCCATTGTGTTTTGTAGTAGACTTACAATGCAATCCAGAATATATAGAACATAGAATAACAAGGTTGAAAGAGACATTGGATTTCTTCTCGCCCAACTTCCTACTTGAGCAGGAAAGCCTATACCAGTGATGGCAAACCTTTTCTGGTTCGCGTGCCCACACCCATTGCCCCCCCACGCATATGCACAATGGGCAAACCAGAAGTGCGGAAAAATGCACTTCCAGTTTGCCATTGGGCTGTTTTTTGCACTCAGGAGGGTTCAGGGAAGCTTCCTGAAGCCCCGGAATGCAAAAAAACGGCAACATGGGCAAACCGGAAGTGCGGAAAACACACTTCTGGTGTGCCCGTTTTAGCGGTTTTTGCATTCCGGGTCTTCAGGAAGCTTCCCTGAACCCTCCGGAGTGCAAAAAACAGCCCACCAGCAAACCGGAAGTGCGTTTTTCCACACTTCCGGTTTGCCGGTGGGCAACGCTCACGTGCCTCTGCTATGGCTCCACGTGCCACCTGTGGCACGCGTGCCATAGCTTCGCCATCACGGGCCTATACCATTCAGGACAAATCGTTGTCCAATTCCTTCTTTAAAACCTCCATTTCACTCACAACTTTTGGAAGTAAGCCATTCCATTGGTTGATTATTCGACTTGTCAGGAAATTTCTCTTTAGTTCTTAGTTCCTTCCTTGTTTAGTTTCCATCCATTGCCCTTTGTACTACCTTCAGGTGCTTTGGAGAATAGGTTGACCTCCTCTTCTTTGTGGCAGCCCCTTGGATATTGGAACACTGCTATCGTGTCACCCCAACTCTTTCTTTTCATTAAATGACATAATTCCCTATTCTGCCCTCCCTGGCTGCAAATGGGTGGTCAAAGAAACATGAACATTTCACATTTACATATACATATACATTTCCAGCACTGAGCATTATATGGTCCTTATGTTAATGTTGATGCTGATTATGTACTTTGTCATCAATATTGTCAACCTAGGCATATATTTATATACTTTTAATTGATCTTTGGAGACTAGGGTAGGGTAATCAAGGATTAACTTGTTTGAAATGCATAATTTGCTCGACACATTGACTGTTTGGTGCTTAGTTTTGATGGAACTGTGGTGGCCGGCAAAAGGATTGTTCAAGAGCCGAGTTGGTGCAGTGGTTAAATGCAGCACTGCAGGCTACTGCTAGTTCAGCAGTTCAGCTGTTCAAATCTCACCGGCTCAAGGTTGACTCAACCTTCCATCCTTCCGAGGTGGGTAAAATGAGGACCCAGATTGTTGGGGGCAATATGCTGAACTCTGTAAACCGCTTAGAGAGGGCTGTAAAGCACTATGAAGCGGTATATAAGTGTAAGTGCTATTGCTATTGCTATTGTTCTGTTTTTGGAAAATGTACAACAAATAACATTTTATCAGTTGAATTATTCATTTGGCGCCTCTGCCAACAAGGAACAAGTTGTTTTTCTATCACTGGACTTGAGGAAAGCAGCCTCAGAAAGAGGATGATGCCAGTAATGTTAAAGAGAGAGAAGAGTGGAATTGTAGGCTTGAAAGGAGTTACACCTATCTAAAAAAGCAAAGCTACTTAAAATACATTTGGAAAAGGCGGGATAGAAAATAGTTTCCATGATTTTGAGGAATAAAAGCATATACGGTGCTAAGGTTTTAAGAACATATTTATTAATTTCACTTGAGTTTACTTCTGACTTCAGATGACAAAAAAATACAACATGACCTGACTAGGAAACTCCAAAGTATTAACAAAGCAAAACAAAATGAAAAACAAAAAGCTAGAGATAATTATCAAATCTTGATTCATAGTTACTTCCTTAGGGCTTTTTGTACCATTTTCAGAAAACATAGCATAGAAATCATTCACAGTGTTTGAAAGCAAGTTCTTTGAAAATCAGTGTATGACTCAATTGAACAAAATTTTGGAATTAGATGGTAGCAGGAATGGGCACACAAGAATGAGGATCTCTGTATGTTTCCCGCTGACCTTTGATTTTCCCCTAGCCTGGAATAAACCTTAACAAAGGAATCCACCCACCCAGGGGTGAAATTCAAAACTTTTCCCTACCAATTCTGTGGGCGTGGCTTAGTGGGTGTGGCAGGGGAAGGGTACTGCAAAATCCCCATTCCCTCCCCACTCCTGGGGGAAGGATATTGCAAAATCTTCATTCCCACCACACTCTGGGACCAGCCAGAGGTAGTATTTTCCGGTTCTCTGAACTACTCAAAATTTCCACTACCGGTTCTCGAGAACCTGTCAGAACCTGCTGAATTTCACCCCTGCACCCACCGTTTTTATTACAAAAATTCAAGAAAAAATGATGGATAGCCAATTCCTGTATCCATCATAATTTGGTGGAAGAGATTGGCAAAATGAGGTACTTTAATTTCAGTAAGTAGAAATGTAACTTGCCAAGGAAAATCAGGTAAACAGTGCTTATCCAGGACTGTTTTAGTCTTCCCATGGGGTTGATTTCTTAATAAAAGAATAACAGAGTTGGAAGGAACCTTGGAGGTCTCCTAATCCCTATAGCATTTCAGACAAATGGTTGCCCAATCTCTTCTTAAAAACTTCATGTTGGAGCACCCACAACTTCTGAAGGCAAATTGTTTCACTGATTAATTGTTCTAACAGTCAGGACATTTCTCCTTAGTTCTAGGTTGGTTCTCTCCTTGATTAGTTTCCATCCATTGCTTCTTGTTCTGCTTTCAGGTGCTTTGGAGAATAGTTTGACTCCCTCTTCTTTGTGGCAGCCCCTTAGATATTTGAATACCAGTATCATACCTCCCCCCCCAAGTCCTTCTTCCCATTAAACTAGATTCACCCAATTCCTGAAACCATTCTTTGTATCTTTTATATCTTTTATATCTTTATATCTTTTAGAGCCAAGGTGGCGCAGTGGTTAAATGCAGCACTGCAGGCTACTTCAGCTGACTGCTAGTTCAGCAGTTCAGCTGTTCAAATCTCACTGGCTCAAGGTTGACTCAGCCTTCCATCCTTCTGAGGTCGGTAAAATGAGGACCCAGATTGTTGGGGGCAATATGCTGAACTCTGTAAACCGCTTAGAGAGGGCTGTAAAGCACTATGAAGCGATATATAAGTCTAAGTGCTATTGCTATTGCTATTCTCCAGGCCCCTAATCATCTTTGTTGCTGTTCTCTATACTCTTTCTAGAGTCTCAACATCTTTTTTATGTTGTGGCAACCAAACTGGATGCAATAGTCCAAGTGTGGTCTTACCAAGGTGTTATAAAGTGTTATTAATATTTTGTCTGATCTTGATTCTATCCCTCTGTTAATGCAGCCTAGGATTGTGTTGGCTTTTTTAAGTGATTGTCCACTAGGACTCCAAGACCCTCTCGCAGTTACTACTATTGAGCCAGGCACCACCTATTCTATTCCTGGGCATTTGGTTTTTCTTGCCGAAATGTAGAACTTTACGTTTTTCACCATTGAATTTCATTTTGTTAGATAGAGTTGATTTGTTGGTCTAGTGTACCTAGTGTGGCTGACAATAGGGGTGGAGGCCAAATCAGTATTGACAGCACAACAAGCCAAAGCAGGAAGTGAGGCCAAGGTGAAAAGAATTTAAAATGGGAATTAAAATATGTTTCTCATTTTTATTGTACTTTCTGCTTTTGTTATTCCGTTTCTGGAAGTTATTGCAGGATGCAAAATAAAGGTTCAATTTCATTGTGAGTGGCTCCTGAAATATGTGTGTTGTGGAAATGTGTGTGTGTTGCTAATCAGAGGAAACCGCAAAGCAAAGATGACAGACACAGGTAGGTGCCCTCCGTTCACACAATAGATGGAATGCAACCTTCTGCTCTGCAGGGAAATCAATTGTTTCAATGCATAAACGAATGCACGAGGGTGACAGAAGTAAATCCATTTCATCAGAAATGAGCTCTTTTTAATTTGCTGAAATTGCTAATGCTAGACTGCACGGGTTTAGCAGCAATTTCTGAATCCTGTAATTTGGCATGAAACTGATTAGCATCAGCTGGGATGAGCACTCCCTTCTGAAACCTCTTTCAGCAATTGCCTGAATACATTTATTCTTCTGCAAGAGTTGCATTCTGTACAATGTGGGAGGCAGAAAGGAAAGAAAGAAAGAAAGAAAGAGAGAGAGAGAGAGAGAGAGAGAGAGAGAGAGAGAGAGAGAGAGAGAGAGAGAGAGAGAGACAGAGACAGAGAGACAGAGACAGAGACAGAGACAGAGAGACAGAGACAGAGACAGAGACAGAGACAGAAAGAAAGAGGGCGGGAAGGAAGGAAGGAAGGAAGGGAGAAAGGGAGGGAGGGAGGGAGGAAGGAAGGAAGGAAGGAAGGAAGGAAGGAAGGAAGGAAGGAAGGAAGGAAGGAAGGAAGGAAGGAAGGACCTCTACCAAACAGTAATGTGAAAATAATGCAAACTTTTCAAAGAAACATCATGTATTCTTTGTTTACTTTGAAGATTTCTCAGACTCTCTTTTGTCTATATGTGTTTTGATAGCACCCAAAAAGCAGGAAAAACCATGGTTCTCATGATTTGCTAGATTTAAGGTTCAGAGTCCCTAAACCCATAGTTTATGTTTGCCTTTCAGGTCAACCTTTGGCTGGGGCAGAGCAAAATATTGTAAATATGTTCAGAGTTGAAGTCCATGAAGCTTCGCCAATTATGATGAAAATATTCCTAATCTATCTGTACCAGGCACAATACTTTCCCGATTCTAGTAATTTTATATTTATACTCAATAGATGCACCGTCATTTCTTAGATTATCCGGGTAGATATCTGCCTGATGAATATTCATAGTATTTCTGTCATTTATATCTACAGTAAGTGTGCTACAGTAAGTAAGGGAGAAATGTAATATTTTTAGCAGCAGCATTGTATCAATATAGCATGAAGAAACTGTTAAGTTTTACTATTAGCTACAAGATAGTCTCTAAAGAAAGAGTGCCTACATCTGAGGAAGCTCATTACTGTTCTGAATCATGTTGAAGAAGGCTAACAAGGGGAAGTCCCATATTCTACCACAAAAAATGCTCATGGAGCTTACAACTTAATATACAAGATGACATATACACCAAAGTCACTTATAATGGGATTCACACACACACACCAGCGGTGGGTTGCTCCAGGTTTGGACCGGTTCTTAGAACCTGTAGCACTGGCGGCGGGAGGCTCCACCCACCCGCCCAGGACGCTTCTGCGCATGTGCAGAAGCGTTGCGCATGCGCGAACCGGTGGCAAAATATTGTACAACCCACCACTTACACACATACACACCCCTTCATAGAAAGTGCTGAACCCTACACTGCTGAAGGATTTCATTTTTTTTAATAAAGTGGTTAGAAATTAATGTCAGTGTAAATGAACAAAAGCAAATTAAGGTAGAGAGAAAGAAAAAGGACAAAGATCTATGGAATCCTTTTCTCAGTATATATATATATATATATATATATATATATATATATATATATGTATGTATGTATGTATGTATGTATGTATGTATGTATGTATGTATGTATGTATGTATGTATGTATGTATATATATATATATATATGTATATATGTATATATATATATATATATATATATATATATATATATGTATATATGTGTATATATGTATATATGTATATATGTATATATGTATATATGTATATATATATGTATATGTATATATATATATATATATGTATATATGTGTGTGTATATATATATATATATATATATATATATATATATATATATATATATATATATATATATATATATATATATATATATATATATATATATATATATATATATATAAAGGATTGTTCTAAAAATGCGAGTTCCAGGCATATTTACAGATAAAGAAGCGATAGTCATCACGATCTCTGGAACATTTAAAATTTTATTTAAAACTACTATTAAAATTGCTAAGCTTTCGTCAACCCCTGTTGACTTCGTCAGAGTGTAAAATCCCCATGGAAGAGATGCTTGCTTTTATAGAATGCCTATCAATTTATGTAATGTCTGTCAATTTAGACTTTGCACGTGTAACCGGTCCACACCCTTTTTTCTCCCCTGTAATTGACTTAATTGTTTCTGCCTTAGTCATGCTGACAGATGAAGATTTCCCCATGGTGTATTTATATTTATATTATTATTTATTTAATATTCGCTCCAAACTTCTATCTGAGTGCGTGACTCAGATGTGCTCTTCATTCTCTGAAAGAATTTGGCACAAGGACAAATTGATGCAACCATAAATGGATTAGCCTGAGCTGATACTTTATTCTTCTCTCTGTAGTTACAATTGACTAACAAGAACATATGCCTCTGAAATTAAATCTTTGTTACATAGAGTAAATTACATAGAGTAATGTTACATAGAGTAAATAAAATAAGTGTGGGTATGTGTGTGTTGTGTGCAGTGTTGATGTCCTTTAACATCCAATTAAGGAGAACAATTAAGGAATCTGGGATTTCTGGGAGTTAAGTCCACATATCTTAAAATTGCTGAGGTTGGAAAAACACTGGTGGAAGTAATGCATAGACATTGAATTTGTTGGTGTTCGTTTGGGTGAATTCTGAAAGGCGAAGTCCACATTTCTTAAAGTTGCTGAGGTTGAGAAACTCTAAGTTAGAGTTCAAAAGTCATCTAGGCTTCCTAGTGGCAGAGCAGTTTCTTCCAGAGCGTTAATACTGTGAATTACATTTTCTAAATGTAATTGTCACAAAACCATCACAAAGCCACGTGGGATCTCATTCCAAGGAAATCAAAACCCTGTGTAATATTCTCACCACTCAGATTGTGGTGTGAGGAGAAAACATTGTAATTTTCTCTTACTCATGACCTGGTCACTCACCACACATGATCTTGATGCTCTGTAGAATTATTTCAATATGGCAATTTGGAAGCCTAAATAAAAGAGAAATTCAGAACAAGTCGGAGCAAAGAAGAAAAAAGGAAGGCAATCAGTGCTGAAGACAAACGAGAGTGGTTTTGCCATAAATGGTAGCACTGTTTTGGACTATTGAATTGGTAATGGGAAGTTTCTGTTACATTGTTAAAGAAATAGATATATACCTAAATGAAGCTGAGATGACAGAAAGGAAAACAAGAGAAAACATATGAAACCTATACTTCTAAAATGCTTGGAGTAAATTGCTATATTACAGCAGGAATACGTTTCATTTCACGTTGAGGCTATTATACTGACATTACAAATGTGTCTGAAGTAGTATTTCTCAAGAACTAGATGATTCTGTTGAACAAATATTTATTTCTTTGTATCCTGTCTTTTATTTTTTATAAATTACTCAAGGTGGCAAACATATCCAACACACCTTCTGCCTCCTATTTCCCCATAACAGCAACCCTGTGACATGGGTTGGGCTGAGAGAGAGAGAGTGATTAGCCCAAAGTCATCATAAATTAATCAAAAAAAATTAATTTAGATCAGGGATCTCCAAACTTGGCAACTTTAAGACTTGTGGACTTTAACTCTCAGAATTCCTCAGCCATGCTTGTTAATTGTTGAAAATAGTATATGGCCATGTCATTACATTTAATTGTATCCTTATACCTTACTTTTCTGATCAGAATGGTAACCACAATCTTTTAAACATGTCCCCAACAATCCTGCAAAATAGATCCTCCTGGGAGATTCCTCAGGATTACCTGATCAGCATGACAGCTGAGCAAGCATGTATCCCTGAGTAATTCAACTTCTAACCAACATTGTAATCCAAAAGTACCTGTGTTTCCCCGAAAATAAGACCCTGTCTTATAATTTTTTGAACCTTGAAATAAGCGCTTGGCCTTATTGCCATGCACTCAAAAGCCCGATTGGGCTTATTATCAGGGGATGTCTTATTTTGGGGGAAACAGGGTAGACAACTAGTAAGTTAATAGACATCAGTCTTGAGGCTCACGTGGTTCCATAACTTTTTCTCCCCTCAGAGCAGTGGTGAAATCCCAAAAAATTTACTACCGGTTCTGTGGGCATGGCTTGGTGGGCGTGGTGTGGCTTGATGGGCATGGCAAGGGACGGATACTGCAAAATCCCCATTCCTTCCTCACTCCTGGGGGAAGGATCTTGCAAAATTCCCATTCCCACCCCACTCTGGGGCCAGCCAGAGGTGGTATTTGCCGGTTCTCTGAACTACTCAAAATTTCCGCTACCGGTTCTCCAAACTACTCAAAATTTCCGCTACCGGTTCTCCAGAACCTGTCAGAACCTGCTCGATTTCACCCCTGCCTCATAGGTTGTTTAGAAATAACTAAAAGATGTCATGCTGCAGAGCAAGTAGCAGCATTCGGCATCACCTTGACTTTCCAAGAATACTTGGAATGGCTGAATATTGGTTTCAAACTACTTTTCATATGTTTGAATAGCAGAATAACATAGTTGGAAGGGAACTTGGAGGTCTTCTAATCCAACATCCTGCTCAAGCAAGAAACCCTATACCATCTCAGAAAAATGACTGTCCAATCACTTCTTAAAACTTCCACTGATGGAGCATCCACAACCTCTGAAGGCAAGCTGTTCTACTGACTATTTTTTCTCACTTCAGGAAATTTCTCCTTAGTTCTAGATTGGTTCGCTCCTTGATTAGTTTCCATCCATTGCTTCTTGTCCTGTCTTCAGATGCTTTGGAGAATAGGTCGACCACCTCTTCCTCAAATATTGGAATACTGCTATCATATCATCCCTCGGGCCTTCTTTTCATTAGACTAGACATGCCTAATTCCTGCAACTGTTCTTTATATGTTTTAGCCTCCAGTCCCCTAATCATCTTTGTTGCTCTTCTCTGCACTCTTTGTAGAGTTCTCAACATTCTTTTTATATCATTGTGATCAAAACTGGATGGAATATTCTAAGTGTGGTCTTATGAAGGCATTATACAGAGATACTAACACTTCACATTTATTTATTTATTTATTTATTTTGTCAACACGTGTACAAGATAACAGGTATGATATAAACATAAACAAAAGCAAAATATGTATAGGTAAATTTAGACAATAGGAGGACAGTAGGCGTGATGGTGCGCTTATGCACGCCCCTTACAGACCTCTTAGGAATGGGGTGAGGTCAACTGTAGACAGTCTAAGGTTAAAGTTTTTGGGGTTTGGGGAAGAAACCATAGAGTCAGGTAGTGCATTCCAGGCATTGATTACTCTGTTGCTGAAGTTGTATTTTCTGCAGTCGAGTTTTGAGCGGTTTACATTAAGTTTGAATCTATTGTGTGCTCATGTATTGTTGCGGTTGAAGCTGAAGTATTCATTGACAGGTAGGACATTGTGGCAGATGATTTTATGAACTACATTTAGATCAGATCGAAGGCGACGTAGCTCTAAGTTGTCTAAGCCCAAAATTTCAAGTCTGGTGGAATAAGGAATTCTGTTGTGATCAGAGGAGTAGAGGACTCTTTTTGTGAAATATTTCTGGACTCTCTCAATTGACCTTGATTCTGTCAACCTAGGACTGTGTTGGCTTTTTGGCAGCTGTGGTACACTGCTGGCTCATATTTAAGTGATTCTCCACTAGGACTCCAAGATGCTTTCCACAATTACTACTATTGAGACAGGTAGATAGACAGATAGTTTGACTGACCTTCCAGACAGACAAGTCAATAGTATGTAGGAGAAAGCCTTTTGTATTTTTGCAATGGGATTGAGAAATCTGCCTGGAAACCCTATTTGGAAAGAGGAGATTCTCCACATGGAAGGTTATATGAGGGAAGAGTAGACAATCCACACTGAATTTGAGTACTTTGAGTCATTTTTTTCATCACTGCAAAAAACTTCTCCCAGAGATGAAAAAAATTATTTCTAGATGGCAAATCGTAATGCATTTCAGCACTGGCTGTTTTGAATTGCCTGTTTATAAGATTGTGTGTTTGAGCTTTTTGTAGTAGAATACTAAAATGCAGGCAGCAATCAAACTGGTGTGTATATTGAAGAGGCTTGTGGAGGAGCCAAGCCAGTGGAGTGTGAATGATAATCCTGCATAATTATTGATAATACTATTAATATGCGGATAGACAGATTTCCCCTTCCTTTATCTACCCATGTTTCAAATCATTCCTTATAATTACAATAATTAAAATTGATCAACAGTATTTCATTGAAGGAGGGCAATGCAAACATTTCCAATTACCTCAGCCCGTTAATGCATTTTGCTTGTCTGCAATTATGATTTGGGTTTCTTTCCACGATTTACGGAGGCTATAACTTTGGTTAAGCAACTTTACCTAGGTTGTATTGACTGCCCATCCACCTCCTGCCTAGCTTTCTTATCTTCAAGCTTTTCTATTTGCAAAGGGCCTGGTATTAAAAATTGCCTTTATTTCTTCTTACCATCCATCATTTGCACCCCTATATTGAAAGCAATGGGGAGAAAGCCTCCTTGCCATAATAGCGGTTCATTAAATCTCAGGATGGGGCGAGGGGATAGGGAGCAATGTCTTTTAAACTCATATCATGTCATCTCTTTAATCACCCGGATACTGAATAATTCAGCTCCTCTTTGGAATTTGCACGGCAAGGATCTATAGCTCTGTCTCTCACTGGGGGGAGTTTATTATTACTGAGCCTGACAGTGCAGAACCCTGGCAGGTTAATTGCTGCAGTCCAACTAGCTGTGAGTTTGCTGTTGATATATAGTGACTAAAGGGAGTGAAGGAGATTGACTGTGCCTGTTACAGCACAAATATCTTCATGCGCCTCGGGTTCCTCTGAAAGATAGGAGAAATAAATGTTCACTGTTCATTTTCTGTCTGCACAATACAAATAGCCTGAGGCTGAACATGGCAACTCTGTGTGTGTGTGTGTGTGTGTGTGTGTGTGTGTGTGTGTGTAACGTGTGTGTGTGTAACTTGTCCATCAGCAACACACTTATACACACACAGACAGACATGTATAAAATCATCATTATTTTCATCATCCAATCATGAGCTTTTTTTTTCAATTGTGCTTACTATATATATATATATATATATATATATATATATATATATATATATATATATATATATATATATATGTATATGTATATGTATGTGTATGTGTATGTGTATGTGTATGTGTATGTGTGTGTGTGTGTGTGTGTGTGTGTGTGTGTGTGTGTGTGTGTGTGTGTGTGTGTGTAACATTTTTTGCTGATAAATGAAAATAAAGGGAGACTATTATAGATCTATTTCGAGCTATTTTGCTCTCGTCAGATAGCCATATATATATATGGCTATCTGACGAGAGCAAAATAGCTGAAAATCTATTTCGGTACCTTTTTGCCTTTTAATGAGGTACCAAGGAGATAAATCAGACCCCCTTTCCTGGGCCCTGCTTGGCTGGCAATGAACTCATCAGGTCATCTCCTATGTTAACAGATAGGAGAGGTTGCCAAGGCAGTGTTAATTGAAGGTGTGGGACATATAAGTGCCAGATAATGAAGTAACCTCATGCTGGGTATGTCAAGCCATTAATTCAGTTTAAACCTCCAGATTGTGAACAACAGCTGACCATGTCCCTTGCTTTTTATTTTTTTAAAAAAAACTCCACAAAGCGAAGACCTCAAACCCTAGATGAAATTTGGAATTGATGAGGAGGCCTTCAAGTATTTAGTGAAAATGTTTTGAAATTTTGAAAGGTTATACCGCTTCTCTGATGTCTGGTAGATTACTAAACCTCTGCTGCTAGATGAGAAAAGTGGAAAGCAGATAATAACCATTGTGAATCGTTGCCATTTTATGTATCTGTTTATTTGGCCTGTATCAGGGGTATCCAACCTTGGTGATTTTAAGACTTGTAGACTTCATTTTCCAGAATTCCCCAGCCACTCCACAAGTTTTAAAATTACCAAGGTTGGACACCCCTGGCTAATATGAAACCAAATTCCAATGCACCCCTCACCCATACAAGGATCTGAGGTACAGATTGTGTCTACCCATAGTTTGGGGTACAGAAGAGGATGCATTACTTTTGATAGCAAAAGTGATGCTGAAAATTTTCTTCTAAATATCCTCTAACCTAAAAACCTAGCAATGAAATGACTACAGCTACTCCTCATTTGGCATCCACAATTGGGATCATCAATTCAGTTGTTAAGCAAAGCTGTCATTAAGTGAAACTGGCACTGGCACCATAAAGTAGCTTTTCTTTGCTTTAAAGAACTGGGAAGGCTTTAATGTCAAGATTGGTTATGAAATTACTTTTATACAGGGGTGAGTTCTAACTTACCTCGCTGCCAGTTCGCTTCCTCCCACGCCGTGTGGGCGCATCCGCAGTAGCAAAACATCAGAAAAAATTCAAAAAAAGAGAGGCCAAAAACAAGATGTGCCGGAAACTCAGCTTCTGCGCATGTGCAGAAGGAAAAAAAACCCGGAAAAATTCCAAATAAATAAATAAATCCAAAATAAATAAATAATAATAAAAAAAAAAGATGGCAGCCTCCACGGACCGGCACTGACCGATCTGGTTCCGTGACATCATTGTGACGTCACCAGCGGGCCTTCCCAACTTACCTACCTACCTACCTACCTTCCTTACTTCTGTGTAAGCACATTAATTAAGACTATCAATAGTTAATCTGTGTTTAAATCTTCTGCAGAGCAAAATAATTAAATAATAAATAATTTGAATATGCTTGACATTCAGTCTCTTTCTATTCCTTCTTTCTCCTTGCAGGAGAGAAGGTGTTATTAAAAGGGGCTCTTCAAACTTTGTCCTTCATTTCTGAAAACCAGTCAGCCCTTTTCTACTGGATTATTGTATTGAACTCATTAACAACACTTTAGCATAACAAGTTACAAGTTTCTGTTATGGGGAAAATGAAAAAATAACACATTTTGCTGAATAGAATCTATCTCAAAGTAGCAAACAGTTCATTATCGGTGGAGAACTCTTGAAAAAAAATGGAGCTTGGCTTTGAAACAACCTAAATCTTGATTAAAATATTTTTATATGTTTTATATGTATTAAATAGCAGGAACAATGCAAGTTCTTCTCTGTGTCATATCCACTTATGCAACCAGAATCTCTATATGTGTGAAGATCCATCTAGGTTTAGTTCCAGATAAAACGATTTCTTTCTCAGTATTATGAAGTAGGCTTCTTTGTAATCAACTATTTGATAAAGGATTCTAATTTATTCCCTGCACTATATGAAAATTACTAGAGGCTTGCAATTGATTTTCACCATGGCGTGGAATGAACCTGAAGCATGCTGAAATGCTTACTGTCGAAATAGGAAGCTATCATGTGACTATGTTTCCAATTTTCTGTTATTTCCATATTAAGAATAAAAACCCACTTACTCAATTTAAATGTGGTGTTGGGAAATAGCAAAATGGTGAACTGAGACAAGAGTTTATTTTTGGCAAGCATATTTCAATCACTGCTTATTCTTATGGGAAAACCAATTACTCACAATGTTCAGACCAGTTTTATTCACAAAGTTGTTGCCATTGCAGCATTGCGACAATCATGCAATTGTGATTTCTGAAGCTTCTGCCAGCTTCACACAAGCAAAGTCAATGGGGAAGCCACAGGAAGCCACATTGCTCCCACTTTCACTATTTTTGTGCCCCCCTGTGGTCTCTCTGTTTACCTGTTTAGCAATAGCAATAGCAATTAGACTTCACCGTGCTTTACAGCCTCCTCTAAGTGGTTTACAGAATCAGCATATTACCCCCAACAATCTGGATCCTCATTTTGCTGACCTCAGAAGGATAGAAAGCTGAGTCAACCTTGAGCTGGTGGGAATCAAACTGCCTAACTGCTGGCAGCTGGCAGTCAGCAGAAGTAGCCTGCAGTACTGCATTCTAACCACTGCGCCACCACAGTTTATGTAAGTAAACATTGATTTATTATTGAAGTTTGTTCACTGCTACAATTATTTTTCTATTTTGGATTTATACTCTTTTTAGATGATCACAGGACCATTCAGCATTGGGATAAAAACAAAAATCTGATCAACCTAAAATTTAATGTTCATTCTTAGCACATCAGACTGCATTAACTTTCTCTCAAACAATGACTCAAGTGGTCACAGGGTTATATCATTATTTGCTAAAAATCATTTGTGCATTCTATAGAAATGTGTGCTTCTAAATTGTCTCCTGATATTATGCTATAAAAACTAATCCCAATGAAGCGTGATTTATTTTCATAATAATTTGTTAACTACACTTATTTCATCTTGACTTCTTTTCTTCTCAAATGCAATAATTACACTATATTTCCACTGCACTCCACAATACAGTGAGATAAACAGGCATTTCATATTGTGTTCTGTTCATGTTCAGCTTCAGGATGAAATTCAGATCGTCATATTTATTTTATATGAGATAGTCTTTAAATTACAAAGCTGCTTTTCTCTTATAATGTAGGGATGCCACATTTGAAACAAAAAAAGGTTAACTCATGCATCTTCCTTTTAATTCTTCACATAAGAGAAAAGAGAGAAAAGAGAAAGAAAAAACAATGCAGCAAAGTTAAAATCTGGGAGCTGGCAATGAATGTAACATTTTTTTTTTCTTAAGAAATCTCTACGAGTACAAAAGGAATGGACTTAATAGTCTGTATGGAGAGGGGATGACTATCAAAATATCTTTTCCCTCTACCCTGTCCTTACTAGTTGCCTTCTTTTTAATGCACTGTCTATGTTCATAAATTGGATGCAAAAGCTTTGGCTTCAGTTTATATAACGAACATGTAGAAATCGAACTACGCCACTTTTAAACCATCAAGTGGAGACTCCGTAGCCATAGCCCACAAGAATGCTTTGAAAAACGACTGTTTTAGACTTCAGTGGTGGTTATTTATTTTAAAAGCAGAAAAGACGGGAGAACTCTTTGAAAAATCAATTAAGAAAAAGGAGAGGGAAGAAATATATATATATATATATATTATAATTTGCAATAAAATCCACTTGCAAAGACGTCCAATGTGGCTAATCACATGGACTTGTGGTTGGGAGCAAAGGGTGGAATTCAAAAAGAACATGTTCAGAAAATAAAAAACAGATGTTAAGTGGTTGAAAAGTCTTCCGCCTAAGCTGTGTCTAATTGAACTGCATTACATGTTCCTCTCATTTACATTCTTTTCTGCTCACCTCTGGAACTGGTCTCCAGCTGTTGTTCCCTCAAGGACAATCGGTTTACGAGGCTGTCTTTCCCTTGACAATAATAGAGCCTTCACAGCCACAGGATGCTCCTTACTACTCAAGTCTTCAGCATCCTTTTGCAAGCCAGACTATCGTGGACAGATAGTCTTGTAAGAAGAAAGAAGAGTTCCTACATGATGGTTCCTACATGTTGATGACAAGTTGCATTTTCCTAAAATGAACTTGATTGTTGTGTAGGCCCTTCAATTATAGCAAAAAAAAAAAAAAAGTAAATGAAAGCAAGAGCTTGAAAGTTAGGCAAAACCAGAGAAGGTTCTTGAAGATGAAACATTCTGGTGGGAGACAGTAAAAGGATGTTGATATAAATATATGGTGCAAAGAGTGAACCTGTAATTAAAGGCAAAAAACAAATGACTTCAAAGGATCGAACATCATTTTGATTTAGAAAGAAAAAGGAGCAAAAGTAAAAATCTGTGTCGTAATAATAGATTTTGCTGCTCCTCTCCAGAAGAAGATGGGAGAAATACTATGATAAAAGAAAAGAAACAAATTGCTTGAAGTGGAAATTCAAAGAGTATAGAGATGTTCTTTGAAAGTAAAATAAAATCTTATAAAGGAGGTTTATGTTACAAGGATATGAAAAATTACGTAGAAAATCAGAGTAGAACACAACCATGTCTTTCTATATAGATAGATAGATAGATAGATAGATAGATAGATAGATAGATAGATAGATAGATGGATGGATGGATGGATGGATGGATGGATGGATGGATGGATGGATGGATGGATGGATGGATGGATGGATGGATAGATAGATAGATAGATAGATAGTCTCCCTTTATTTTCATTTATCAGCAAAAAAAATCCTACATATATATATATATATATATATATATATATATATATATATATATATATATATAGAGAGAGAGAGAGAGAGAGAGAGAGAGAGAGAGAGAGAGAGAGAGAGAGAGAGAGAGAGAGAGAGAGAGAGAGAGAGAGAGAGAGATGATAGATAGATAGATAGATAGATAGATAGATAGATAGATAGATAGATAGATAGATAGATAGATAGAGATAGAGATAGAGATAGAGATAGAGATAGAGATAGAGATAGAGATAGAGATATACAGATATACAGATATACAGATATACAGATATACAGATATATATATGAACACACACACCTTCTCATACATACACAATTTTCCCAGTATTATTTATCATAGTAACACAGAGCAGCCACTTTCAATATGGCATCAACACATTTTCATTAAAATTAAGAAAATAAACAAGAAAGTACAAAAGGAAAGAAACACCAAAGCAAACTATGTACATGCAATGCATAATGATGACTCAACTTTCACAGAATCATATTTATCAGTATTTTCATTGCATTGATTAATAATCAATGTAAAAAGTTGAAAGCAGACACATTGTTTCAACCTAGGATTTAAAATGTCCGTTTCTTTCCAAAATGCAGAATTTGTTTTAGCACACTCCAAAGTTGATAAATCTCTCAAGCATCATAAACTGATGCATTTCAAACTTTTGGTATATCATTCAATATCACATTAAATCCTTTACTTCCTTAATTCTCTTCCCAATACCATACTAACAATAATGTGAATATTCAGCCAAATCAGGTTACAGATCTGGCCTGGATTCAAATTTCTTTTATCTGACCATTGTCTTGGTTTCAGATCTTCCTGTCCCTCAAGCTTATTCCTTCATCCATTACAAAAACCTATGTAACCCGTGTCAAAAATGGGCAGGCCTTCAAAGAGCTGAGGTGGCGCAGTGGTTAAATGCAGCACTGCAGGCTACTGCTAGTTCAGCAGTTCAGCTGTTCAAATCTCACCGGCTCAAGGTTGACTCAGCCTTCCATCCTTCTGAGGTCGGTAAAATGAGGACCCAGATTGTTGGGGGCAATATGCTGATCTCTGTAAACCACTTAGAGAGGGTTGTAAAGCACTATGAAGCGGTATATAAGTTTAAGTGCTATTGCTATTGCTATTGCTATAATTGTTCAGTTGCTACCACAATATTGACTTTTGGACCACCTGCTCCTATAGATGCCCCTGTCTAGAAGATATAGAGAGTAAGATTTTTGTGTCCATGATCTAAAGTAGACATTTGCAACTTGTCAAGCACAGAAGGCAGGCTAGAAAAGGGTATTTGTTTAAGCTTGTGTCTGTCCTTTCCACCATAGTACTCTGAGTATGATAATACAAATCAGGGGTGGGTTCTAACTTGCCTCACTGCCGGTTAGCTTCCTCCCGTGCTGCGTGGGCGTGCATGCATGTGCAGTGCTAAAATCTCAGCTTCTGTGCATGCGCAGAAGCAAATAACAGCTTCTGCGTATGTGCAGAAGCCAAAAACAAGATGCCACCGCCTATGGCACCACCAAGAGAGACGGTTCAGGGGCGTGGCCAGCCGGCGATCACTCCCGGTTTGGGGAGCGGGGGGAAATTCCCGCTACCGATTCTATAGAACCGGTCCGAATCGGGAGCAACCCACCTCTGATACAAATCCCAAGTGCATTATTAGCAAGTAAATCTCATGGATTGTTACTTTATTATTGCTATAAATTGTCACTAAATGGTGACAACCATTTTTTAAAGGTAGAATGACAAAGCAAATCTATGAAACAAGATGTAAACATTTTCAGTAGTTTTGTACATTTAGTGGTTTGATTTGATTTGATTTGATTTCTACAGCCACCCATCTCAGCAAATAACTCTGGGTGGCTCACAATTCAGATACATATATTATAATTAAAATCGAACGCAGTACCCCACTATCACAAATTACGTAGTTGAATTTCCTACATTTGGGGAAATTGAAGGGGGTCAGCACACCCAAAGTGCAATGGATGAGCCTCAACCTGGAAATACCACCTTCATGATCATGGTATTATTTATTTATTATTTTATTTGGTCGTTTTTATATGCCGCCCAACTCCAGTAGGACTCAGGGCGGCGTACAACATAATACAAAAACAATTTATAAAAACGATACCAATGATTAAAAAATTACAAAATTACAAAATTTAAAAACAGACCATCATTCAAACATGGGGGATTGATCTTAATTTCACCCCGCCTGCAGGAAGAGCCATGTTTTCACGGCTTTGCGGAAGGCCAGTAGGGTGGGGATAATCCGGATCTCTGGAGGGAGTTAATTCCAGAGAGACGGTATCTCCCCTGCCAGATAAGTATATTGGCAGAATGATCACAGAGATGGGAGCTTCCTTGGCAATCCAACTCAAGATGCCTTCAAAAGTGGTTGTTGTAACCATGTCTATCATTATCCCACCTGATGCTGGTTAAAGAGGGCACAGCAGATCAGGAGACAGAACACCATGTGGCACAGCACCAGTGATTTCCTTAGCCTTCCTCTGCTAACAGTGGGTAGGGCAGAGAGGACTTTACTTGCCCCCACTAGTCTTCTTCTGCCCTCCTGATCAAACAGGATAACTTGTAATTATAGCTTGCTGTTTCCTGCTTTGGCTCCAGTTCAAAAGCAATTTCGGTTCCAGCCGAATATTTCTCTCATATTGTCTATTGATCTAGCAACTAGCACTATTAATTAAATGATTGTGTTTTTTTTTATAGAACAGCAATTTACAGACATTCAGTAAATGCACTTTCTTTGTTCCTGTTAAACAGTGGTTTGAACAGGAGATTCCAATTTTCCCGAGGGAGCCACTGGGTGGAACAGCTTGGAAATAAAGGAATCCTGAGAAGATCAACTTGTCCTCAGCTGATCCCTGAAATGCCTGTGGACTTTCATCCACAACCATGATGTAAAAACTGCAAAAATGTATTCATACAATTTCATTATTTTATTTAAAATATTCTTAATAACAGAAATAGTAACTTATCATTAATATCCATAGCTCAGTAACATCCTAAATATGATTATATGGAATTTAAACCTGGATGGGCATGCTTCCATAAAAACTTGGCATGCTTCCATAAAATCACCATCTTTCAGAATATTATGCTGATTCAATATTAATGTATTTCTCCAAATTGAATATTAATTTCCTCAAGTAACAAATATAAAACTGTATTTTTTTCCAGTAGCATTAGGAAATCAAACCATACAACACATCTGTCTATAGACAGACATATAAATAAGATGTTTTCTTTTGCTTTCTGTATGAAATTAATTAATTGAGAATTGTTGCTTGAAATATTATTCAGGTTGGGATTTTTTTTACAGGGATAAATGCTTACATGTTTGTTTGTTTTTAAATCACTGACAATTTTCAGGATTTCTAATATTACAAATGAAATGAAAACTTCGAGCTAGACTTTTAAAAGCATTCTTCCAAGTATGTGTATAGCTGGAGTGATTATACATTTAGCACGAGGAAAAAGCTTTATAATCTTATTTTCTTACTTTTGAAATTGGACTCAAAGATAGAGAAATTTGAGAAAAAAAATATTTCTAAGCTTTTGCTTGTTTTATCTAGGTAGAACAGAACAGGATAACAGAGTTGGAAGGGACATTGGAGGTCTTCTAGTCCAACCCCCTGTTCAAGCAGGAGACTCTGTATCATTTCAGACAAGTGGCTGTCTGGTTACTTCTTAAAAGCCTCCAGTGATGGAGCATCTTCAACTTCTGAAGGCAAGCCGTTCCACTGGTTAATCATAGATAACGTTAGATAACATTGTAGATAATGTTAATTGTTAATAGTAGATTGATGTCCTATATTAAAATATAATATTTTTTTCTTAATATAAACTAACTCTATGGCAGTTAGTTGTCTCCACAATAAATATCTTTTGCAGGATCTAAGTGCCATATAGTCTAGACATTTTTCCTACCAATTATTTGGTCTGTTTTCTGTTCAGAAATGCTGATATGGGGTCTATGGGGTGCTCAGGGAGGGGTAGCACCTCTGGTGTAGGGGCATGTCGTGTCCTTTTATGGCAGCTCATTCTAGGACAGCTGTTAGGGCAGCTCATTCACCTTTGGTCCCCACCTGTCACTCAGCTCTCATCTGTGGCTCCTAGCAGCTGTAGCATGCGGAGCAGCCACATCCCGGGCAACAGTTTCGACAGGCTGGCCAAACCAGGTTGAGAGTATCTGTTGGGTCATTGACCTTCAGTGAGATAGGGACTTGTCTATCCCAACCATGTGGAGTCAGATTCCAGCGGACTGAGCGGATGAAATCTACTAGAATAGGACAACGGTCATGAAGGCAGTCTCTGCAAGCAATGTGGTACACTAAGAGCACGGCAAGACACGAAAGATGCCCTGATCAACCACTGCGCCCAGCCCATCTCCAACTGTCTCGACTCTTGTCCTGCTATTTGAAGCAAGATGGAATCTGGGAAGAGAGAGTAAGGCTGACTATGCGCACCTCTCCCTCACTTTAATCCAATTCACGTGCAAGTCTTGACGTTGCGACATTCCCCGGATTCTCATAGATGTCAAGGTCCTCTTCGAACACGATGGATGAACATCATCAATGCTGACATCATCATCATCATCATCATCATCATCATCATCATCATCATCATCATCATCATCATCATCATACAGTATAGCCACTGTATTATGTCATGAGTTCCGTTTAATAATGTATTTCCATTTGTGTTCCTAATGCACTCCTGAATTGCACTTTTTGAGAATTGCACTTTTTGAGTTTTATCTCTACTGGTCTTCATTTTAATAGGTAACTTTGGGAGGTTTTAGTCCTTGGATTGAAACATTCAAGCAATTGGTATTCTCACCAATTGGCAAGAGGCAGTTAATAGGCTTGTCTTGTGAAACAACAATTCATCAACATATTTCTGATAGTACATTTATGCTAACCACCTGAAGTTTGACTACACATCATCATAAATCAAGGTAAATCTTAGGTTCGGCTGAGAAGAACTAATCAGGCAATTATGTGAAGAACTTTGAGTTCCTAATCGATATTGGCAAGTAAAAGTAGGCAAAGAACCATAAGATGCTCATCAGGGCATCTTATGCAAAGAACCATGTGAAGAACTCTGAGTTCCTAAGGGGCAAAGAACCATAAAATGCTCATCGGGGCTATGCAAAGCACTGAAGGAGTTCTGTGAATCCACAGAAAACACTTTGCTGGCACCGTTTGGTTTTGGTAGAAGTTCCAGCTGAAGTGCCTTCTCTGAATGACAATAACCATGCAGATGGCCATGAATACCCTTAAAGTAGTTTTTAGGATGACTCCATTGCCTTGAAACTTTGAAGTGCATATTTTCCATCCCATTTCCTGGACCCTTTGCTACTGATTTTCTCAGCTGCTGGTCTTCCAACGATTCATTTTCCGTGGGGTCTTTGATGCTCTCTGAACTTTTTCTTGCAGATGTTTCATGACTTAACTAGGTGCAGTGGTGGGTTCCTACCGGTGCGGTCCACTCTATCGCACCAGTAGCGGCGGGCTGGTGACGTCACCAAGAAGTTGCAGTCAGTTGCCGGTCCCTAGGAGCCGCCATCTTTTTTTCAGAATTTCTGGCCTTTTTTTCTTCCTGAGCATGTGTGGAAGCAAAATTTTGTGAGGGGATGCATGTGTGTGTGCGATTTCAGCGATTTTTTGCTTCCGCGCATGCGGGGAAGCAAATAATCGCTGAAATCGCACGCACATCCCTCATGAGATTTTGGTGCAATTTTGCTTCCATGCATGCGTGGAAGCAAAATCGCGTAAGGGGGCATGCGCACATAGTGAGCGCACGCATGCATGAAACGCGGTGATGCGCGCACAGTGCACTGGTAGCAAGGTAAGAGAGCAACCCACCCCTGACTAGGTGACATCATCAGTGCTCATCTGACTCCACTTTCTTCTAGCACTGTTGATGTTACCTAGTTGGATAATAAAACATTTGCAAGAAAACCACCAAACTCGGAGAACACCAAGGGTTAGGGTTAGTTCAACCACGCGGTACAAATATTTTCTTCCATTGGTTATTCATTTTCTGCAGGAGCAATAAATAGGCACACCACATACCTGTTTAAGTAAACAGAATATCTCAACTATTTAAAGGGAGCCACTTGAAGACATGAAGAAAAGAATTATACAATTCAGAGGCCCACATCTAAGACATCACATTTTAGTCACAATGGAATCTATATAGACAATGGAGAAGAAGATAATATATCTTCACTTATAGTACAAAGAAGGGCCCTGGACTGCACTTATTTTCTATCAGGAACCAAACTGAGGTTTATGAAACAGGCGTCATGATCAAATGTGTGAAGATTGTTGCACTTTTCCACACTGCATCATGTTGGAGTTGCTTTTCTATTCAGTAACCGCAAGCAAAAAGAAGATGCTTTTGGCTTGTTAGTAATAGACCTTCAAGCACTCTTCAAAAAGTGTTTTCTTACACATGGACTGGATAGAGTGCCATTATTTAATCTTGAAAAACAGGAGAGCTGTTTTATCAATGAACAGCAGGACAGACACAGACAAATACACAGAGAGATACAGATAAATATATTTTATACCAAGTCTGATCATTTCTGTCACTGGAGCATTACAGTAACATATCTCAATCTCTGAATGCAGCGCTGTATTGAAGACATGGTAATATCCATTCTTAATATTATAAGGTTAAAGGCTTTCCTTTCCTTATTTTCTTTTGGTTCTGAGAGCATAGCATTCCAAGCATGGTTTAAATAATCTGAAACTTTTGGAAGTACATATTCACTACTGGCCTATATTTTATTAAGTTTATGATCCAATCTTTGATTTAATAAATGGACCTTCCTTTCATGTTCATGATTATTTGAAAGAATTGTATGAGGACACAAATGTTATGAAATCTCATTTAATGGGTGGTGATGGAAACCATTATTAATGAATCTCCATTAAGTTGGTGAGTATCATCCACAGTGATCTGCGTCACTTACATAAGAAAATTATGCAAATTACACTAATTTATGTCAATTTGCACAAAGTTTGTAATTATGCACATAAAGTTATGGAAATGACATCTACAGTATCATTTATGTCATTTGGGTAAAGATGCTAATAGATGTGGAAAATTCCAGGCAAACTCCACCGTACTACGATTTAGTAAATCAAAGATTTAATTTATTGCAAGGCTGTCCAACCTTGACAACTATAAGACCTGTAGACTTCAATTCCCCGAATTCCCCAGTCTGCCATGAATTCTGTCATGAAGTCCACAGGTTTTAAAGTTGCCAAGGTTGGACACTTGCTTTACGGTATAATGCTTATCAAAACAAAGATACAGTATTTTACTTTGGAAGATGTCCCATAGAATGCATAATAAGCCGTGGTGGCGCAGTTGTTAGAGTGCTGTACTGCAGGCTACTTCTGCTGCCTGCCAGCTGCCTGCAATTTGGCAGCTCAAATCTTACCAGCCTCAAGGTTGACTCATCCTTCCATCCTTCTGAGGTGGATAAAATGAGGACCCAGATTGTTGGGGGCAATATGCTGACTCTGTAAACCATTTAGAGAGGGCTGTAAAACACTGTAAAGCAGTCTATAACTCTAAGCGTTATTGCTATTGCTATTGCTATAAAGAAATATCTTGAAATGGAAAGAACTGCATCCAAGCAGAGAGGAAGAGTATTGCCCTCAAATAACTTCTCCATATTCTTCTCTAATTCCCAATATTTCTGATTTTGATTCCTCCAGATGTGCTAGGATGACCTTCTCCAGAATCTCCATGCAGTGGCTCATATTTCTCGGTTGGGGTTTTGTAAAATATTATTATTTAATGTAGAAAACCAGGAAGGCAAGTTTGGGGAAATATTGTAGAGAAATTAAACAAATTCGTGTAGAGAGACCAGATGAAAGAATACCCTGTACCAGGGGTAGGCAAAGTTGGCTCTTCTATGATTCATGGACTTCAACTCCCAGAATTTCTGAGCCAATCATGCTAGCTTAGGAATTCTGGGAGTTGAAGTCCACGAGTCATAGAAGAGCCAACTTTGCCTACCCCTGCCCTGTACCAATAATTGAAAATTGATATTTAAAGCTGTTTAATTATCTGAACTTGATTCAAAGCATTAGGTTGAACTTTGATTTATCTTGTACCATCCCTTCTTTTCAACTACAAATGAATTTGTTCACTCAGATATTTTAATAATATATGTAATTTGGGCTTCTCGGTCCAAAATATGTGTGTTTAATTTGGTTGGATAAGAGTAAGTTTATATGAGAATATTTTATATTACCTAGGATGGTGCAACCTTAGGTTCAACTTAATATTTAAATGGTTTTACAGTTTGATTACTGAGGAGGCAAAAGCCTATTTATATATTGGAGTGATTCTAGCTGTTTTATCAAGACTGATAACTGTAAAGCATGTCATCATATGGTATACAAGTGAGTTACACCTTAGGTGTAACCTTCTAAACTTAAGAAATGTTAATGAGATATTCTTTATTTATTTTGTCATTGCTTGGAACATGCCTGACTTGGAATCTTTTCTCATTCAGCTCTTGGATGTCCTGATTAAATGGGTGAACTTGGATGACTAAATTGTCCTTTGATTTGAGAAGAAAAGAAAGCTAATCAAATTACATCTGATTTTATTGCCTGATTATATGTAAGCTTGGTCTTTGGAAATACTCGCTAGTCAAAAACCTTAATTCTAGGAAAAACTACACATGGCAAACAAAGCTGAGCCATTTGATAACAAAAGGAATCATGTTTTTCCCCCCTAATAGCCTATTGTCACTTTATATAAGGATCTTCAAAAAGGTACTATATTTTGGACCCACACTTATCTAGCATTTAAATGAAGCAGCAATCATAAGATACGTTCAAAAGTATTTCAACCATTGTGGAAACATCTGGAGATTTATACTCCTTCGATTTCCAGAGATGAAAAGACTTTAAAAAAAAAGAAGGAAAGAAAGAAACTCTACCCAGACTGAAATAATTAATCATGAGAGCAGCAAGAAAAGAGAATTGAAACTTCAAACACAAAAGGATCAGTGCCGGAGAAGCTAAGTAGCTAAGACACACTGCAAAGTACAAAGGCCCTCAATAGAGCTGCCTGATATTTCAAGTTAGAAATTACTGTAGTGAGACCAGCCTGATCAGAGGAAAATCATGCTTGTACCAGCTCTGGCTTTCTGCTCCAGAGAGAACGCAAGAAAGCATTCCCTCTGAATTGAGAATGATGTGGCATGGATGAACAGAGTATCTACATCCGTTTTGCCTCCTTGAGGGCTCATTCTACAAGGCTGTAGAATGAATCTGATCCTTAAATTGCATCTATTTGTATACAAACAGAGATGCATTCCAGAACATCCCTCTGCAGATCTCCAGGAGACGGCATTAGCCTGTACAGAAATTACAGGAAAAAGAAAATCTATTACTTACTTTTCAAGCAAAAGGCTGCTTTTTTTTCTGAGTACAGATTATTGTTAAGATGCAGTGCCTTACTCTGAGAGCTATCAAAAAAAGGAAGCCAAGTGGTACTACTGATGACCAAAAAGAATGCATTCAAACAGTGTAGGGAATTAAAAGAGACTGTCTAAGCCAGTGTTTCTCAATCTCAACAAATTTCAGATATGTGGAGTTCAACTCCCAGAATTCCCCAGTCAGCAGCCATCTTAAAGTTGTCAAGGTTGAAAAACAATAGTCTAAGGAGAAACTATACTTTTGATGGTACGATGGGAAGTGTATAAATTTAATAAATAACCAACTTCTGTAATGTGTATCTGTATCTGTAAATTTCTACCTGTTAAGGAACATTCATCAAAATGACTACAAGGTTATGTGAATAGATTTAATACTGTTTATCTATTATTCTGCCATTTTGTCAATGGGGGATGCTTAAAAGAGATAAAATATTAAATGCAAAATATTCAAATGATTTGGAAGCACAAGAAATCTATAAATCACACAATCATATCACATGAAATAATAGTAGTCTTATTGTTAAAAGTACCTTATCAAAATGAGCTAAAAAGCTTAAGTAATATGTTATATTTAGAGACTCTTTCTATAGATCACTTTCATGCTGCATCCTTTAACTGTTCCTATCTTGGATTGATGGTGGCTGGATTGTAAACTGGATTGAAGAAAATTCTCTTCAGATTGGGACACCTCAGAAATGATGTGCCAAGTCTTCACTCCAGATTTTATAATGTCTTGGTAAGGCCACACTTGGAATATTGCATCCAGTTTGGTCGCCATGATATAAAAAAGATGTTGAGATCTAGAAAGAGTGCAGAGAAGAGCAAAAAAGATGATTAGGGGACTGGAGGCTAAAACATATAAAGAACGGTTGCTGGAATTGGGTGTGTCTAGTTTCATGAAAACAAAGACTAAGGGTGACATGAAAGCAGTGTTCCGATATCTCAAGGGTTGCCACAAAGAAGAGGGAGTCAAGCTATTCTCCAAAGTAGTTTAGTTTAGTTTAGTTTATTGGAATTTCTATGCCGCCCAACTCCCAGAGGGACTGGGAGTTGGGCGGCATAGTACCTGAAGGCAAGAGAAGAAGCAATGGATGGAAACTAATCAAGGAGAGAAGTAACCTAAGAAGAAATTTCCTGACAGAACAATTAATCAGTGGAACAATTTGCCTCCAGAAGTTGTGAATGCTCTAACACTGGAAGTTTTAAAGAAGAGATTGGACAACCATTTGTCTGAAATAATATACGGTTTCCTGCCTAAACAGGGGATTGGACTAGAAGACCTCCAAGATCCCTTCCAACTCTGTTATTCTGTTCTGTTCTGTTCTGCTCTGCTCTGCTCTGCTCTGCTCTGCTCCGCTCCGCTCCGCTCCGCTCCGCTCCGCTCCGCTCCGCTCCGCTCCATTCCATTCCATTCCATTCCATTCCATTCCATTCCATTCCATTAATTGCTGGCTACCATGCCCTCCCATCCTCCTTCCACTGTATGTACCAACTTTTCATGCGAGGAAAACCAGTTACCAGTTGTTTTCTGTTTTGTGGGTGGAGCTTACTGTATATATGTACTTTTTGGCAAAAAAAACATGTTTATAAGTGAGCACTTGAACAAGTATACATATTCAAGCACAGCAAACCATTTAAAAAATCTACTGAGATTCTCAGTCATGCAGGTCATGATTGTCTGTACAAAAGACAACTGGACTTTCTTGGGTTTTCCCCTTGAAATTCAAGGAATTCAAGCAGTATTCTTTTCGAATTCCACTGAAAAGAATAGTTACTTTCTTGAATTTTCCAAGTTTTGCTGCCATACCATTCCCAGTGGTGTTCCAGGAGCATTATGATAAAAATATTATTTTTTGTTTTGTCCTTTTGATTAATATTCTAGGGAGTAAATGTCAAAAAGTAGATATCATTAGGACAAAATCAAAAATTGTTTTAATTTAATGTAATAGCAACAGCACTTAGACGTATATACTGCTTCACGGCGCTTTACAGCCCTCTCTAAGCAGTTTACAGAGTCAGCATATTGCACCAACAATCTGGGTCTTCATCAGGGGTGGGTTCTACTTACCTTCCCCACCAGTTCGCATCGCGACGGAAGTGCACATTTTGTTAATCTATTTCGTAAGCAAGGACAAAGAAAACATGAAAAGAAATAAAATTCTAAGACGGGATTAAGATTGTTAGAAGAAAAAAGAAGGAATATAAAGTTGGTTTATTTGATCAAGGTTATAATAGATATGTAACCCTTAATAGAGTTTCATTGACATCAGGACTGAAATGGCGAAGTGTTATGGGTTTGTTTATAGATAAGAGATGGAATATGGGTAGAAGACATCATTTGTTGTATTTTAAGAAAATGTGATAAGTTACAAAAATTGCTTATATTTATTACCATGAAAGGAGGAATCATTTCTTTATATATTTCTTTTTTGGTCTGTACTATATTCTTTATTTTTTCCTTTTGTTTTTATTTTTTTATTTTTTTACTTAGCATTAGTTTTTGTTGTTGTAAATTATAATCTTTAATAAAATTACTATTACAAAAGAGATTGTACAACAAAGTTTAACAGTTGAAAAGATTGTTAGCATGGGTCAATCTCTGCAAAATGCTGCTATTAACCTATCCATAGGGTCTTCGTCTTAGATGCTGTTTGAAAATATCTCCATATTACTTGAGTCCTACTGAAATGATAAATTATACAGTTTTGCACAGAGTAACAGCACAGCACGAACAATTCATGGGAACTCAACCCTAGGTTGATTTGTTGGCTCTTCAGGATGTTTTGTCACCTCCTAGAGTGGAATAGAGACTGATTCACACAAGTATGTCCATTACGCAACATCCCTATATTCAGTGGCTTTATCACTCTTTAACCTAGAGCAGAAAGTGTGAATTGGTTCTGTGGAAATGCATTCGGCTTGAAGTAAGGCAAGGTCATATGGAAGGCCTACCTGTGGTGCTTGATCTATAACAGCTTGTTTAGCACGTGTTATCACTTGATGTTATTGTCACTGAGGGCCGAGCATATACTGTATGTGCAACTTTTCTTCAAGAAAGTGATCACCAGCTTTCACATTTAGTATGAAACAGGGAAAAGAAAATAAAGTTTCCCCTGATGATTTTGAGTTCATACAGGTTTCTGAAATGAAAATCACCTCAGATCTTCAAACACCATTTGCTGAGAATAATGACTTAGAACATGATCGCTGATATCACTGAATATCAGAAAATGGCTTTAGAACTAATCAGCTCATACACACAACCATCCTGTTAGACAAGACTTGTCTTTTGACTAATCCTTTTGATCCCGATGACATTCTGTTCATGTTCCAGTGCCTAGCGGGTAGGACAGTACATTTGTTAAGCTGGGTGGGTTTATCTTTCATGTTCATTTATTTACAGTACACATATGGCAGTGGAAATAAGTGTTACATTGAAAACAAGGCAATGCTTTTTTTTAAAGCACCCTCTACTATTTTTGTGGGACCTTGTGTGACTGGAGACATAAATTCTACTACGCAACAAAGGAAGCTTTCTTAAAAATTTCAATATTTTTTTTTGTGGATTTTGTGAAAAGATATACTATAACTACTTAAAAGTGGAAATGATTTACAAAAAATACAAAAATCCATGAGGAATCTATATACCATATTTTTCGGAGTATAAGACACACATTTTTCCTCCCTAAAAGAGGCTGAAAATTTGGGTGCATCTTATACTTTGAATGTAGCTTTTTTGAAGCTTTTTTTTCCAGCCCTAACAAGGTGCTAACGATCTTCCCGGCTTCCTATTCCCTCCGAAGAAGGTTTTTTCCAGCCCTAAGTCTTTGCAGGCTTGTTTTCATTCCTACTCCCTCTGAAAAAGCGGTGCTTTTCAGCCCTAACACGGTGCTAACAATCTTCCTGGCTTGCTGCATTTATTTTTATTCCTACTCCCTCTGAAGCAGTTTTTCCTGCCCTAAGTCTTTGCAGGCTTCCTTTCATTCCTACTCCCTCTGAAAAAGGCTTTTTCAGCCCTAACCAGAGGATAAAATAATGTGCTGAAGCTGAACAGACTAAGGATGCCAGCCAGATGAATACCTAGTAGGTAGATTTTTTCTTATTTTCCTCTCCCAAAACTACTCCGGTGCGTCTTATACTCTGAAAAATACGGTAGATTATAATGAATTATTGTTGATGATATATGTATGTGTATATGTATGGGATGTGTGTGTGTGATGGTTCAGCACTTAAAAGATGCTGGGAAGCTGATAGCCTGGGTTCAAGATCCGAGCACCACACAACAGGGTGATGTCCCATTAATTGCCCTAGCTCTTGCCAACCAAGCAGTTTGAAAGCATGCAAATGCAAGTAGATAAATAAGTACCACTTTGGTGGGAAAGCAAAGTGACAATGTTCCATGAGCCTCAGCATATAGTCATGCTGGCCACATGACCACAGAAGTGTCTTCGGATAACACTGGCTCCCTGAGCTAAGAAATGGAGATGAGTACTGCTCCTGGAGTCGGACACAACTGGACAGGAAAAACCTTTGCCTTTATGTATATGTATATATGTTGTTCTGCATTGAGGTAAGCTGTTTTAAAAAAATGATTTATATGAAAAAGACCTATACAAATAAAACCAGCTTCAGGTGCTGCTCTTAGGTCTTAATTGGATTGTCTGATTGCCCTGTCCTCAGTAAGGGAAGCAGCCCTTTTTTTAAGGACATAAATGGATGACATAATCCTTTACCCATTTCCTTCCCGTTGCAAATTCGATCTCTTGGTGCATTTTTTCCTGCTGGAGTTTGTAAGCACTCCCCCCCCCCTCTTATGTCCTTTCAAGTATTCTTATCCATTTGGGCTGGAGTGCTTTATTGCTTTGCAGGATAGCCTCAGGAGTTTATTGGCTACTTCTGATAGGCAGGCAGGGATATCCCTTCAACTGACTCAGCATTTACTTCAACAATAGTACCTTTCAAATCTCCATTTTTACTCTTAACTGCTGCAGGAGCTCAGTCAATATCATTCTCTTGAATCTCCAATATAAAGAGCCGCGATGGCGCAGTGGTTAGAGTGCAGTACTGCAGGCTACCTCTGCTGATTGCCAGCTGCCAGCAGTTCGAGTCTCACTGGCTCAAGTTTCAGTCACCCTCCCATCCTTCCGAGGTTGATAAAATGAGGACCCAGATTGTTGGGGGCAATATGTAAACTGCTTAGAGAGGGCTGTAAAGCATTGTGAAGCAGTATATAAGTCTAAGTGCTATTGCTATAAAAGATCGGAGAGCCTGTTCACCAAAGCCAAAATTCTTTGCATTTGTAGAACTAGAAGATTATCCCTAGCTTGACCTTCTCATAAGTATGTTAATGTTTTTCCTGCATTGGGTTCTTAATGGGGAGAAACGTTTTGACAAGGTAGTGCTCCAAATCTGAAATGACATAGGGTCTCTTGCTCGATCAGGGGATTGGACTAGAAGACCTCCAAGGTCCCTTCCAACACTATTATTCTATGTTCTATGTTTATCTCTACCATGCCTTTTCTGTATTTTTGAATAACAAGGAAGCCAGATCTCTGGTGGTTGGGCAGAGGGCAACTTAGAATGAATTAATTCATTTGTGGGATGCTGCCACGTGACTGACCAGAATAATCTGACTGTTACCAGATCTATGAGAAGCAGCTATTTAGCTATCACCAGTGAAATACTGTAAACTATATTCTTCATCTATATATTAGAAAACATAAGGGAAAGGTTTACTCATTCAGCAGAGAGTTTGGGGAAATCAGTAAGTTTAATTAATGTATGACTGGGAAGAGATGCTACAGTAAACACACCGAGAAGATCCATTAACTGTAGCAGGAAATCAAGGACTTATAAAATCTTTATTTGCATTGTAAACAATGTTCTTGTCATATATTTTATATACACAGCGGTCACATCTGATCTTTCTAGTCTGTAATCAAACAAATGTGAAGTTGATGGTTTAAAAATCAGGGTTCATCTGAAGACAGGATTAGTAGCACATGGGTGTGTTCCTGAGCAATTTTTCACATCCAATCTGCATATTAAGCACTTGGGTATTGAGTCATTAATGCAATGGAAAATAATTGTGTTTTTTTGGCTAGGTTTGTCTTTGATATCTTATGAGAAAGATGCCGGGGGAAAAAAATCAAGTAATCTTGTAAATAATGGAAATAATAGAAGTACATTCGACAAATCCAACCTCACTAGCTTTTAAAGGAGATTTCTGCCTCCCTACATTGGAAATGTGAAATCATTTCTCACCTTGTAAAAGTCAAAGGCAATCTCTGCATTTTCATTATTGTGTTGAAATCCAAATATTATTCTTCCATTCTCTAACTCATTCTCATCATTGTGTGATCAAACTATAGCCAGGGAAGGAAAGGTTAGCTTTATCAATCAAAGTTTGCTACCAGCATTCTAAATAATTGAACCCTCCAGAAAAACAAGCTTTATGTATTTTTTTTTCTTTCTTCTTCTTTTTTCAATCTCTCCATAAAAAGTCATTTCAATACGTTTGGTTCTGTGGCAGGAGGTTTTTTTATGAAGTGTTTATCCTTTTCACAGTTCTTGACAGAAGAGCAGAGATATACATATAAATATATTTGCAGTTTGAGACTCAGCACACTTTCCAAAAGAATTCAAACTTTTTTTTCCCTTTTTTTCCCTTTTCTTTCTTTTCTTTTCTTTTCTTTTCTTTTCTCTCTTCTCATGATATTTTGATTATGTCTGGACAGTTGAGGCATTTTGTTCTAAGTAAAGCGGTATCCTGCCACAGAATAAAGGGGACAAAAAAAATAAATTATTTCAATTCAAAATGCACTATATTGAGATCCAGTTTGGTCTAGTGGTTAAGGCACCGGACTAGAAAGTAGGAGATTGTGAGTTCAGGTCTCAACGTAACCATGAAAGCCAGCTGGGCGACCTTGAGCCAGTCACTCTCTTTCAGCCCAACCCAACTCACACTGTTGTTGTTGTTGTTGTTGTTGTTGTTGGGAAAATAGGATAAAGAAGGTCTGTTGGATTTGTTTGCTGCCTTATTTATAAAAATAATGTTGGGATACAAATAAATAAATAAAATAATAAATATTCAAACATCCTCTCTGCAAGTAGAAAATTAGCACAACAGATTAAGAGGCTAGACACCATTCTGTGCAGACTCGAACAACACAAAACTAAATCCTATCGTTTTCAACTCCAAAAAATGTATCACTGAAATGATTAATAGAGTTTTGGAGTGCTTCTGAATCAGTCTCCTTTAGAGCAGGGGTCTCCAATCTTGTCAACTTTAAGACTTGTGGACTTCAACTCCCAGAATTCCTCAGCCAGCTTTCCTGGCTGAGGAACTCTAGGAGTTGAAGTCCACAAGTCTTAAAGTTGCCAAGGTTGGAGACCACTGCGGTTTAGAGAATACTTTAGAGCAGTGGTCCCCAACCTTTTTATTGCCGTGGACCGGTCAACGTTTGATAATTTTTCCACGGCCCATGGGGGGGTTGCGGCGTCGCGTTGATTATTAAATCAAAACAATCTCATGTTACTTTCAATACTGATGAGCCGCGCACAGAAGCCCCGCCCCCACGCTGATCAGCTGGGCCGGGGCACGTCGGCAGACGCAGGAGTCCCATCCCTGCGCTTATTATCGAGACTCGCAGGACTCGCAAAAGTCACAGGACCCGCCGCCGCTGCTGCACAGAAGACGCAGTAGCAGGGCGGCCCAGTACTATTTGTTCTGCGGACCGGTACCGGGCCGCGGACCGAGGGTTGGGGACCACTGCTTTAGAGAGCCCAGGAAACACAAATGCAACACTTTCTGGCTGTCAAATCCAATGTGACTGAAATCATTGCTTTTGGGACCCTTATTTAGATGCTACTGTATGGGTTGATAGCATTTGGGGGAAAAATTGATCTCCTCCTCCATTTAACCATATGATAGTTCATGATTAGAAGGCATCACTGATGGGTTCTAAATCCCATCGCTACAAGTTCACGCACTTGCTTGCGCATGTTGAGAAGCATCTGGGGTGGGCAGGCGGAGCCTCCTGCCACCGCCGCTACCGGTTCGTAGAACTGTACCGTACTGGTAGCAACCCACCGCTGGAAGGGATGTGCTAATCTGAATTAGGAATTAAATTTGTACCCAAAATCATTGCAAGAGGAAACCTAAGCATCTGATTCCTGTTGTTTCTCATCTTTAAGTGATGGTAGAAGAATATTTGCTATCATTTTTTTAAAAAATGTGTTAAAATGCCAGGCCTGTTGATAGCCATGGCCAGCTTTTAAAACATAAAAGCTTATTTTCCAATGCTTTCTGGAACGATTATTTATTCACACATCTATGCCCTGCTGCAATTCACTCCTATGGATGAAAAATAAAGTGGGAAAATAAATGCACAATTGGCAAACCTTCTTCCTGCCATTCTTCACGCAGGATCTTCCCCCAGTTCTGAGCTATATCTGGGACAGTGTTTTCCACATGTTTGAATTGGCAAAAGAACACACTGGCGTAAAATGTATTGCTGCCATTGCCACTGCTTGCTGCCAAAGGGGCTCTCCTGATTTTACCTGTGGAGTGTGTGCTTAGCCAATGATTGGTTAAAAATAATCCTCTGGCTTTGCTGCCCTCCCATTTTCTGATTTTCACCAATCAACATGGAGCCATCCGCCAACCAGAACAATAACACAAGTATGGAGTTTAGAAAGGTGGCAGGTTTGACAAATGGCTGGCTGGCTTGTCCTGCTTTATTTTGTGTGTCAAAAGAGAATTGTTTACCTGTCATAGCAGAGGCAGAGAGCTAGCAAACCACAAATCCTATCCTTTCCACCCTACTTGCTGGAAAGGTCGTTGGAGACCTTGTTTTGTTCATTTAAAGCCCCCATGCCATCTCTCTCACTTAAACAGATGTCAATGGGCTGCAGAGATGCCCACTGTGTCTCCCATATTCCCCCTCAAGTTGAAAATACCAAAAAGAAGATAGCAGCCAAAGAGAATGGCAATGAAGTGACCGAGAGATGCTGGACTGTCTCTCTATCCTATTTTGCACACCTTCAAGCAGCTGTGGATTTGTGTGAGCCTGAGGAGCAAAACATTGTCATTAATTGTTTAAATTTAAACATTAATTGTTTAAATTTCATTCATGGGTTGAGAACAATATAATAATACCTTAACGGGAGCCTTAGTTTAATAGTATTACAATAAGGGCATGTTTGTACCATGGTTAGATGCAAATAGGAACAGACTCAGAATGGCCTTGTCTTCATTTATGTTGTGGCCCGCCCGCAGCTTGTGCAGCCTGGGCCTTTGGAGCCTTCAGTACCTCTTGGCAGTGCTGAGAAAAGAGGGGCTACTCCTTTCCTGAATGCAAGAGTACGCAGGGCTGCCAAGAGGCAGGAAGATTTACTCTGGAGGAGGTCTACTCGGGAGTAAGACTTGGGGCTAATTGGTCACTCCCCTAGTCTATTTAAGGTCATCAGTTGCAGCTAACAAGCTGCAGAGAACAAGGTTTGAAAAAGAGACCTGTCTGATCATAGCTTGCTCCATGACTCTTGTTTTGGCATTCTCTGCGTTAGCTTGGATTATCAAGGTCTAATTTCTAGGAACTTTGCCAACTCTTGGAAACTCCGTAAGATAAACAGACTCAATTGCTCCTCATTGTCTTTGAACTCTTTGAACTGATACCAGCTATTAATGAAGCTTCATTGATAGCTGGTTGCTTGCTGATAACAGTTTGGTTGTAAATTGGTGTGTGCATCTTGTTTACTACTAAGATGTTTTATTAGTAGCCTTTGTTTCATTAAATAAGTGTGTACAATCTGCTTGTGTGGTTGTGCGCTTCGTGGGGACAACAATTTACTGGACAGCAACTTCAAAGAAGTAGGCAAAATGTACCTCTGTGATAGACCACGGATGTGGGAATGACCAACTTTGCACATATCCACAGAGATAGTAGAATAACTCTGGGTCCCCTGCTGATCTCTGCATTAATGGTGGAACAGCCAAACAGGCCACATCTATTATGGGGACAGTTGCCAACACTACACAAATCTGACCTGTATCCTTCAGTATCTCTGCAAAAGGTGCCATCTATTCTATATAATGTTAGATGATTTGTTTTGAGTCATATTTTGTATTCACAGAGTTACCTACACATTATTGATGGAGTGTTTTGTTTTTTTTCCTAAGAAAAAGAAACTTCCTGGCAGGATTATATTTTAAATCCTGACATAGGACACTGTTCATTTAATTTATTTATTGAACTTGCAATGGTCTCAATTTAAAATAGCTTAAAGCCTCCTTGAATCAATGAGCCCTCGGTAGCCACAGGTATCACAGTCTTTTGAAGCTCATTTTGGTCCAAATGTTAATGATTCCTGATAATGGTACACCTAAAACAAGTACAAACTCCAGGTTTTTTTTAAAATTTCATCATATTGGAGTTTTATGTGAACATAGCCAAATGTAGGGACATACATTAGAAGAAAAAAAGTTACCGTATTTTTCAGAGAATAAGATGCACCTTTTTCCTCCCTAAAAGAGGCTGAAAATTTGGGTGCGTCTTATACTCCGAATGTAGCTTTTTCGAAGCTTTTTTTCCCAGCCCTAACAAGGCACTAACAATCTTCCCGGCTCTTACCGGCTTGCAGGCTTTTTCATTGCAACTCCCTCCAAAGAATGTTTGTTCCAGCCCCAAGTCTTTGCAGGGTTGATTTAATTGCTACTCCTTCCTAATAAGGTTTTTTTCAGCCCTAACCAGGGGATAAAATAATGTGCCGAAGCTGACCAGACTAAGGACGCTAGCCAGATGAATACCTGGTAGGCAGACTAAGGTGTGTCTTATTATCTGAAAAATATGGTAATAGCAATAAAAAGATATAATATTTCTCGCAAGAACTGAAAGCTCAGATATATCGGACTTGGTTACTTTTGCAATAAACAAAAAGGAAATTGTGAAAAACTCATATAGGTCATAGTGTCCTATATGAGAGCATTTGACAAATTCACCCCATGCAAAGAGGTCTGAATAGATCAAATAAATATAATTTCACCAAGGGTCATTAAGAAGATGGGTACCGTATTTTTCGGAGTATAAGACGCACCGGAGTATAAGATGCACCTTAGTTTTGGGGGAGGAAAATAGGGGAAAACAATCTGCCTACCAGGTATTCATCTGGCTAGCATCCTTAGTCTGGTCAGATTCAGCACATTATTTTATCTCCTGGTTAGGACTTTAAAAAACCTTCTTCTGAGAGTAACAATGAAAGAGCATGCAAGCCAGTAAGAGCTGGGAAGATCATTAGCACCTGGTTAGGGCTAAAAAAAAACTTATTTGGAGCAGCTGCAGCACATTATTTTATCTCCTGGTTAGGACTTAAAAAAACCTTCTGAGAGAATAACAATGAAAGAGCCTGCAAGCCAGTAAGAGCTGGGAAGATCGTTAGCACCTGGTTAGGACTAGATAACAACTTCTTTGGAGCAAGTAGAGCAATGAAAAAAAAACCTGCAAAGACTTAGGGCTGGAAAACATTCTTCTGAGAGAGTAACAATGAAAGAGCCTGCAAGGTAAGAGCTGGGAAGATCGTTAGCACCTAGTTAGGGCTAGAAAACAACTTCTTTGGAGCAAGTAGAGCAATGAAAAAAAAACCTGCAAAGACTTAGGGCTGGAAAAACATTCTTTGGAGAGAGTAACAATGAAAAAGCCTGCAAGGTAAGAGCTGGGAAGATCTGTTAGCACCTAGTTAGGGCTGGAAAAAAAAGCTACATTCGAAGTATAAGACGCACCTGAATTTTCAGCCACTTTTAGGGAGGAAAAAGGTGCGTCTTATACTCTGAAAAATACGGTAATTAATTTCTGATTGGTTAGCTAGACTCAGGACATCATAGGCATAGAATTTGGTTCATAACTGGGCAAGCAACAGGATTGGATTTCATATCTCTTCATCATTCTAAAAAATGGAAAATAGTCAATGAGTTTAATTAAATTAAAATTAAATTAAAAATAATTAAAAGGCAATGCATAAAATTAGCTACTAGCTAATTCTCCTCTTTCTTGTCTTTTTTGTTCTGGAGTTGGAGTTTAGGAATTCAAACAATGAAGTTTCCCAGATTTGGGAATTTTAGGATAGTAGTTTGGTACATCCCAATGTAGGGGAGGATCTGACTTTGCAGGTGTTTGGTATGAAGGGACCTCTTTGATGTAGTTTTCAAGCTATTTTTTAAGCCATCTGGAATTGGTACTTCAATTCAACAGTACTTCAACTGAATCAGCCACTGAAGCACATTAGCAAATCAATGAAGGAAACTGTTTCAAACTGTAAATTGTATCAGGTGGTTGTAAGAGCTTTATGAGTTTCATTTGCTCAGCTCTCAACTTCTTTTCTTGTTCCTTCAAGACAAGGGTCAACTTTGTTCTATCTTGTCTTAACAGAGCACTTGCACACTGATCCTGTCAACACAACCTGGGCTCTCAGAAATTGAAACAGGGGGTCAAGGGGGCCTTTGGTTTTAAATTCTGCCCAACTGGGGCAAATGTGAAGTCTCTTGACAATGATGAATGAATGAATGAATGAATGAATGAATGAATGAATGAATGAATGAATGAATGAAAAAATGAATGCCAGAATAACATTCACAAGCCCTGATTCTACTGTTTACTGCTGTAAACATAAGGGCAAAGTAAGGCCAAAAAGGACAGTTCTTGTGTGCCAGCATTTTTCACCTGCCTGTCTCTATGGCATTGTGGTTCTCCAGGTCTGCTTCAGTTCCCTCTGCAGACTCACACAGATATGGTCTACAACCTACAATCCTAAACACTCTGAGTTGTGCCAGATATGTGGGGTTATTTCCAGAAGGGTCCAAATTTGCCAACTAGTTATGACAATTCTCCTGGTGTCCCAGAAAACATGTGATCAAACTAGGCAGCAAACCTGTCAACCAGGTCACCTTTGCTTTCTTTCTTTCAAGTTTGTTGCCAGCTGTCATGGAAACAGTGATGTGGGGGGGGGAGAAGCAATGGGTATTTTGGAGGGGAAGTGTGCAAGAGGTGAAACTGGAATTTCTGAGAAGCGATGCGGAGGACTGGACTCAGAGAGGCCACCTTGGATGGTTTAATATCTTCAAGGTCAATCGTCCTGGGATACACGAAAGAAGAGTGATGCACCTGGACCAGAGACATTCCCAAAACATCTTCCTGGCCAATGACTGAACTCTGGTTGCCTGGCTACTGGGGGGGTTAACTCTGGGGTTAGTTTCAATTTGGTTTTTTTGCATGTGTTTTGCTTGACTTTTGCTGCAATCAGTTCTTTCCTAATAAAAGGTACTTAGTAAAAGTACTTTTCTCTCACTCTATGGAGTCAAGGCTTTCTTTCCCAGGGATTGATCAGAAGCAGCCTTGACAAAACCATAACACATATCTGAAAGGAGCCAATGCCCTTTCTTTAATATCACATAAAACCTGATGCTCAGCAAAGCAAATGGAAAAGTAAAAGGACTGATTTTTAAAAAACATTTTTGAAATATATATATTTTAATTGGAGTTGGAAGTTCACTTACAACAGTGAGATTCACTTTTTAAAAGAATATGTGCTATAAAGACATTGTTATTTTGTGCTTCTTCAAATTTTGAGTAAAAGTGGCCTTTTTGACGTTTTATGATAGAGATATCAATTTTTGCTTTTTTCATTTTGTAGCAAATTCTCAGTGGATTAGATCTTAGACCAAGAATATGGAACATATTCTTTTCTTTCTCCTTCCTTTTTCCTCCTTCTAGTTGCATTGGTTCATCCAGGGTCTCTATACAGAGGTGGGTTCCTCCCGGTTCAGACTGATTCGCCTGAACCTGTAGCAACGCACTGGTGATGCCACGATGACATCACGGAACCAGTTCAGTCGGTTGGGGTGCCGCCATCTTTTTTAAAAAATGTTTTTAAAATTTTTTAAAAACATTTTTGAATTTGTTTTCTTCTGCGCATGCGCAGAAGTCGAGTTTCTGGCACTGCGCATGCATCGCCATCTTGTTTTCAGATTTTAAAAAAAAATCTGATTTTTTTTGGCACTGCGCATGCACGCGCCCACGAGGCATGGCCACGCGGTGCAGGAGGAAGTGAATTGGCAGTGAGGTAAGTTAGAACCCATCCCTGTCTCTATACATTCTTTTTCAGATCATTTGGAGCTTTCCTGTTGTCCTTTTTTATTATTGCTACCTCTGCCTTGAAAAGATTATAGGCCAGGGAAGAGGAAGTATTTTCAAAATGCATCCTCTAGCAGATTTGCATCTGAAACTTGGAAGGTTTAATGTCATCTAAATTATCTACCATCTCATCTATTTTTATCCTGTTTCATCAAAAAATGAAGCAATTTGTGTATTTGGAAGTTTTTGTCAGGCCTGCCATCTTCAGGTTACTCTGCTGGCATCCTGCCATAAAATGCAGGGTAGGGGAGGAGATTGGGGAGGTAAAGGGCAGGGGAATGACAGGGTAACAGGAACCAGAGATGTCAATCTGGAACAGATCAACTAATCAAGGACAGGGCCATAAGAACGGAATGTAAAACTCCACCAAAGAAGCACCAAATCTCAAAGCTGTTCTCAGAATATCTAATCTGAATATCATTGGACATTGACAGACTGGTCAAAGGGGGAGGATGCGGGGAGAGGGAAAAAGGCAGGCTTTGCGTGGGAATACTCAGAATACTCCAGCTTTGCTTATACTGTAACCACTTGAACTTATAAAAGTGAACCTTTCACTCCAATGGAGTCGAGGGTTTTTCTTTCCTAAGAACCCAAGTCAGAATACTCCTGGCAGTTTCTCCAAAACAGAATATAGACTTTTTTTAAAAAAAAATTACATTTCAAAAATGTTCAAATTTGAATTTTTCAAGTCATAATCTCAAATACTGTCAGGATTGATTCAAACAGACCTACATTTCAGACATCATATTTTATTTGTTTAGGTTGACTTCTGGAAACACTAGGAGGAAAAACCTTTTCTTATGATATCATATTCCTGGTCCCTTGGCTACTTTTAAATTAAAATTAAAATTAAGGATTGGGCAAGAACCTAATTTAAGGATGTGTGAAGCACTTTGTATGCAGTCAGTCTCAGGGCCTTTTGAGAAACTATTAAAAAATAGAACCTGTCAATGGAATCACAACAGTGCTACTCCTCCATTGTTTCTCTAATCACCGTGTATTTAAGGAAAGTATCTATTTTCTGAAGTTTTTATGGAGCATATTCCTTTAAAAAATGAGTCTGACTATTGTAAATGAACTTCAGTTTGATTCCAGTCCTCATCCCCATTGTTATTCTGTTCTTCTTCAGATTTTGAGTAAAAAAAAGGCCTTTGACCTTTTACAATATAGACATCAATTTTTGCTTGTTTTCATTTTGTATCAAATTCCCAGTGGATTAGTCTCTGTAACATATTCTTCTCTCTTCCCTTCTTTTTTTCCTCCTTCCCGAACAGAAGTCTACAAGGAGAAAAGCAGAACATGTGACTTGCAAGCAAGTGTAATATCAGATAGCAAGTATACAAGAGATCATATATGAGCTATTAAATGTAATCATCTAAAAAAAGTATTCGTGATATGTCTTAGTTTCATTTTGGTAGAACACATTCATGAAAAAAAACATTCTGAATTAAGGCACTGGTGTGTATTTAACTTAATTAAATATTTAATCAAATGTCATCCTGATATTATTTCTGCTCCTACAAATTTCCATAATTCTCTTGTAGATTTTGCCTATTTTATTATTTCTGTTGACTTTGGGGAAGTTTAAGACTATTATAAAATTTCAGAGTCTGATGGGACCTTTCAAGACAAGTTTCCATTTATAAGCTGAAATAAATAAAAGTAGCATTTTTACAAGCTCTTTTACTGTTATGCATGTATCATCATCCATGTGAGCTATATGCTACAGAACAGGGGTCTCCAATCTTGGCAACTTTAAAACTTGTGGACTTCAACTCCCAGAATTCCTCAGCCAGGGACTTGAAGTTTTAAAGTTGCCAAGGTTGGAGACTCCTGCTACAGAAAATGCCCTCTAAAATGTCCCTCTCATGGAAGTCAGTCTGCAGATATTTATATGTTCTGTGAACTGTATCGTCTGCTCAATTTTTTCATGCACAATAAATAATAACTTGCACTAGTGACTTGAGAGATACATTGTGCCATCTTAGTTCAAAAGCTTCAGAAGGTTAAGTAAGTAAAACCATAGAGTTCCAATTAGTTATCCATAGGTAACAATATAAATCAGCCTGAGACCCATAAGTTTTTCCATCCATTGCTTCTTGTTCTGCCTTCAAGTGCTTTGGAAAATAGGTTGTCCCCCTCTTCTTTCTGGCAGCCCCTGAAATATTGGAATATTACTATCATCATCATCACACACACACACACACACACACACACACACACACACACACACACACACCAGTCCTTCTTTTCATTAGACTAGCCATATCCAATTCCTGCAACTGTTTTTCATATGTTTTAGCCTCCAGGCGTCTAATCACCTTTGTTTCTCTTCTGTGCACCCTTTTCAAAGTCTCAACATCTTTTTTATAATGTAGTGACCAAAACTGGACGCAGTATTGCAGATGTGTTCTTACTAGGGCTTTATAAAGCTGTACTAATACTTCACATGATCTTGATTCCGTCCCTCTGTTAATGCATCCTAGGATTGCACTGGCTTTTTTGGCTGCTGCTGCTGCATACTGCTAGCTCATATTTAAGTGATTGTCCACTAGACCTCCAAGATTTCTTGCTCAATTATTGCCACTGAGCCAGGTTTCACCTAAACTGTGCCTGGACATTTGGGTTTTTTTTTTTACCTACATGTAAGATCTTACTTTTCTCTACATTGAATTTCATTTTGTTCCTGTTTGCCATTTTTAGTAATAGGCAGTTTGTTCACAAGTACAAGTTACAAATTACATGCAACTTAATTTGATTTAAAGACAGATTAGGAATGGATCTTGTTCTTAATCCAGGGAACTGTCTGTAACAGATCCCACTCTTTCCCAAAGTTAAATTCAACTGAATTTAGTTACTATTGAGATGGAATAGTAGCAATAACAGGTTTGTAACAGTGGTGTGTTGCTACCGGTTTGCCCTGGTTCGGGCGAACTGGTAGCGGAGGTGGTGGTGGGAGGCTCCGCCCACCCACCCGAACATCATCACGGATGATCTGCACATGCGCGTACGTTCACAGTTCCAAACCAGTAGCGAAGGTAAGTGATTTGTAAGTTTCTCTCTGGACAGTAGATATCTGAATGTGAATCACTGGGTATCATGACTCAGTGAATATTGTTGCTTCTATGCCTGTTTATAGACCTAGTAAATGTATTTCACGACTTCTACACAATACTGGCTTGCGGATAGATCCAGTGTGATTCTTCCTATATTCTCCACATAGTGCTTTGTGTGTGGTTTTTAATTATCTGGCCCAAACATTTACTTTTATAGATGATAATTTAGAAGCACTACAATGGTGTGCCTAGAATCTTGATCCAATTAAAAACTCAGAATACAACTAACTTTCATACGCGCAGCAAAAATAAAAGATTTGTCAAAAGAAAATCTATTAGATCCGTTTTTGTTCTTTTAAAGTTTGATGAGTCTAGTGGAATTTGATCGGACAGGCTTTAAAATATGTTTGTCATAAATGACTTCTCATTATATATAATATAAGAATCCAAAATACATTAATAATATGATACAGACCTCCATCTTCTTATTGATGGATATGAATAGATTTCAGATAATGTTACCACAAGATTAATAATTAGGCACTTATTCTTTGCATTTTATATCAACCATAATGTGTTTGATTTTCAAAATATTGCTTTTGTTCCAATATTATTGTTACTCCTGCAGTTTCTGTTATTTATTGTTATGTTAATACACAATAAATAGTAATTTATGATTAATAAACATTTTTATTAATAAAAAACTAATTAGGAACATTCCCCTTGTGTTACTGATTAGATTTTGCTAGGGCTGAGATGAGATGGGGATTTGAGCAATGGTCCCGGAGTAAGGACTAATAGTAAAGACTATTGAGAGTATAATAAACAATATACATGTAGTCCTCAACTTACAACCACAATTGAGACCCAAATTTCTGTTGCTAAGTGAGACATTTGTTAAGTGAGTTTTGCCTCATTTTATGACCTTCCTTGCCACAGTTGTTAAGTGAATCACTGCAGTTGTTAAGTTAGTAACATGGTTGTATAGTGAATCTGGCTTCCCCATTGACTTTGCTTGTCAGAAGATCTCAAAAGTGATCACATGACTCTGGGACACTGCAACTGTCATAAATGTGAGTCAGTTGTCAAGCATTCAAATGTAAATCACATGACCATGGAGATGCTACAATGGTCATAAGTGTGAAAAATGATCATTAGTCACTTTTTTCAGTGCCGTTGTAACCTCGGTCAGTAAATGAACTGTTGTACGTTGAGGAATACCTATATATTCCCAGAAAGGTCATTCAAGGGGTGAAGGTCATTTATTTTATTTTATTTTATTTTATTTTATTTTATTTTATTTTATTTTATTTTATTTTATTTTATTTTATTTTATTTTATTTTATTTTATTTATTTATTTATTTATTTATTTATTTATTTACTTATTTACTTATTTATTTATTTATTTATTTGTGAGATTTATATATCGCCTCACAGTGCAAGCATTCTCTAAGCGGTTTACACCAGTAAGCAATGTATATTTATATTGCCCCCAACAATCTGGGTCCTCATTTTACCTACCTCGGAAGGATAGAAGGCTGAGTCAACCATGAGCCGGTGAGATTTGAACCGCTGACCTGCGGATCACAGTCAGCTAAAGTGGCTTGCAGTACTGCCTCTAACCACTGCACCACCTCGGCTCTTGTCATCTTAGTTGCCCAGATAAATCAAGCAGGCACTTATCAATTGGTCAGATGATCACTTTCGAGACAAGGGCAAAGACATCATTTCACATTGTGAAGGAGGGGAAAAAAACCTGGTAAACCACTTCTGTATTTCACTAAGAAAAAACAAATGAACAGAAAATAATAATAAAAAAAATGATTTATAGTGCCAGATGATGGGCTCTCAGATAGGATGGCTCTTAACATGCTCCTGAGGAAGAGCTGAGGATCTTTGAGAATACTAATGGATTGACATCTAATTGCCGATGTTGCCATGCAGGAAAAGGAAATCAAAAGCTTAAAAAAAACCCAGAATGGTATGGGAACATGCAGCAACTTAAGAAGTATTGATATGGAAAAGCTCAACACAGGGAAAGGTAAAACAGATCAATGACACCTAGGCATCTCAAGAATCAGTAAATTGAAATGGACTGCAATTGGACACATTCAGTCAGAAGGTCGTACCCTTAGAATCAAGATCATGTGAAGTGTTAATATCACTATAATGCCTTGGTAAGGCCACACTTGGAAAACTGCATCCAGTTTTGGTCGCCACGACGTAAAAAAGATGTGGAGACTCTAGAAAGAGTGCAGAGAAGAGCAACAAAGATGATTAGGGGACTGGAGGCTAAAACATATGAAGAACGGTTGCAGGAACTGGGTATATCTAGTTTAATGAAAATAAGGACTAGGGGTGACATGATAGCAGTGTTCCAATATCTCAGGGGCTGCCACAAAGAAGAGGGAGTCAAGCTATTCTACAAAGCACCTGAGGGCAGGACAAGAAGCAATGGATGGAAACTAATCAGGGAGAGAAGCAACTTAGAACTAAGGAGAAATTTCCTGACAGTTAGAACAATTAATCCGTGGAACAGCTTGCCTCCAGAAGTTGTGAATGCTCCAACACTGGAAGTTTTTAAGAAGAGATTGAATAACCATTTGTCTGAAGTGGTGTAGGGTTTCCTGGTTAAGCAGGGGGTTGGACTAGAAGACCTCCAAGGTCCCTTCCAACTCTGTTATTCTGTTCTGTTCTTTAGTACTCAGGATATGAAAAACAGAAAAAAAATGTGTTGCTTTCATAATCAAGCAGGATGTAACAAAGATACTACTTGGGTACAATGCAGCAAATGACCAAATATTATCAGTTCGACTTTGCAGACAATATTTTAATATGATGGTTATCCAAGTTAATGCTCCCATCACTGCTGAAAGGGAGATTGACAAAATGTTATAGTCAAGTTCAATCTGAAATCCACCGAACAGGCAAGCAAGATGAGCTGCTCGTGCTTGGAGCCTGGAATGTCAAACAGTAAAGAGGACAACAGCCGTTGGTTTGGATGGATTTGGAAAGAGAAATTAAGCAGGAAGATGACTCCATTGCTTTCACAGTTTCAAACAAAGAAAACATTACCTATATAGAAGGACAATACCAGATGGAATAGACAGAAATCAAATCAACTCTATGATCCTTACAAGGACATGGAATAGCCCAATTATAATAGCAAAGAAGCTGAAAAAAAGGCTAGTTGTGGAAGAGATCACAAACTGTCCATGTTCTTGTTCCAAATCAAGCTAAAACCCAAGAATTCAATCAGTTTCCATGATATGATCTTAGATAATGTATGGAAGACAATGTATGGAAGAAATATTGAGGATAGAATTAGATTTAAAACCAGAACTTTTTTTTTTACTGGGAATAACTATAGACAAATATGATAAAAGTATAACATATTTAATGTTACAATTCTGACCGCAGCAAGATTGGTCTATGCTCAAAAATGGAAGAATAAAGATATCCCCACAGATGAGGAAATTTTATATAAAATACTATCATGTGCAGAGATGGATAGGCTAACTTTAGAGTTGAAAGATAAAAATGAAACAGAATATTTTGAAACCTGGGACAAATTATATTATTGGTGGGAAAAGAGGAAAGCCAGGATTATGAGTTAGCAAAAATGTTGGAGATGTACAGACACTATTATGCTTTTATATTTCAAGAAAAGAAAATAGAAAAAGAAGTATGTAAATGTAAATATGAAAACTGGATGATCAGTCATGTACTTGACTTTATGTTTTATGTTTGTTTTGTCTTTTTAAATTGTATTATAAATAAAAAAACTTTTTTAAAAAAAGCATACACTGTATGTACCCACCATTCTCAAGGAGAATAGCAGGAAATGCTTTGAAGCAGAGATAGTATTCACTTACCTTCCCTACCGGTTCGCAAATGTAAGCAAGCGCAGTGGAGCAAGCAACCACCTCCGCACATGTGCCCGGCCACCCGCGCATGTGCTTTACTCATGCACGTGCCTTCCACACATGTACCTGGCCTTGAAAACATGGATAAATAGGACAGCATTACGTCATATTGTCACTGCTAGGAGTTTGCCCGAACCGGTCAGAAACGGTGGAATACCACCTCTGCTTTGAAGTTATGAACCTGATTAACAGGGAACTATAGGAAAGGAAAAGAGAAAAAAAGAAAGAGGTCAGAACCGAGAGTTGAAGTTGCCAAGAACAAAAGAGAAACCAAAGTAAAGAAATACAAAGGAAGAAGCTTAACAAAGAAACAAGACACATTATTGCTGGTGTATGGTAGATAATTGACAAAGTCGAAGAATACCAAAAATATGTCTGTATGTGACTTTCTGATTATAGAAAGTCCTTCAACAGTGTTGATGGTGTCTTTCATAAAAGTGTCTTTCAGTGTTTATGGAATGCCTTTCATAAAATGGGAATTCCAGAACATTTCATGATCCTCCTGTAAAAACTATACATATTGGATAGGTAGATAAGTCTGGATGATATGACAAAACAGACTGGCTCCAGATTGGTCAAGGAATGAAATGAGAATGCATGCTCTCTCCTGGATTGGAAGAAGATAAGCATTGTTTGGAAATTGGAAGAAGCAACCCAATAACCTGTGAACAAATCAAAGCAGAGTTCTACTTTGTGACACAAATAATCAGGCTCAAATTATCACATTTTGTACAGATTATGGGATGATTACACTCTCTGGAGAGGTCTATAATTTTGGGAAAGGTGAAAGGAAAGAGAAGAAGGTGACCAGCAGCCAGGGGACAGATTCAGTTAAAGCAGTGATCGGTGCACCATTGGAACATCTGAAGTTCAGGTCGGGGACAGATCATCCTAGAGAAGTCAGTCATTGTGTTTGCTAAAAAATCAACTGACTTGTTAGCATATAATCAAAATTAGAAAAATACTTGGCAGAATTGAGCCTTTTTTTAACAGCAACAGAGTTGGAAAGGACCTTGGAGGTCTTCTAGTCCAACCCCCTGCTTAGGCAGGAAACCCTACACCACTTCAGACAAATGGTTATCCAATCTCTTCTTTAAAACATCCAGTGTTGGAGCACCCACAACTTCTGGAGGCAAGCTGTTACACTGATTAATTGTTCTGTCGGTAAATTTCTTCTTCGTTCTAGGTTGCTTCTCTCCTTGATTAGTTTCCACCCATTGCTTCTTGTCCTGCCCTCAGGTGCTTTGGAGAATAGGTTGATTCAGGGGGTGAAATTCAGCAGGGTCTGACTGGTTCTGGACAACCGGTAGCAGAAATTTTGAGTAGTTTGGAGAACAGGTAAATACCACCTGGCCCCAGAGTGGGGAGGAAATGTGGATTTTGCAGTATCCTTCCCCTGGAGTGGGGAGGGAATGGAGATTTTGCAGTATCCTTCCCCTGCCACACCCACCAAGCCATGCCCACCAAGCCACGCCCACAGAACCGGTAGGGAAAAATTTTGAATTTCACCCCTGGTTGACTCCCTCTTCTTTGTGGCAGCTCCTGAGATATTGGAACACAGCTAACTCCTAGTCCTTCTTTTCATTAAACTAGACATTCTAGGGAACCATTTATGATGTTACTGACTGTTCATACAGGTAGTATGAACAACAATTCATTTAGTGATCATTCAAAGTTACAAGGGCACTGAAAGAAGTGACTTATTTCACACTTTCACACTTACAACCTTTGTAGCATCCCTATGATCATGTGATCAAAATCCAGACACTTGGCAACTGGTTCATATTTATGACTGTTGCGGTAGCCTGTGGTCATGTGATCACCTTTTGCAATCTTCTGACTAGCAAAATCAATGGGGAAGCCCGAATCACTTAACAACCATGTTACCTAATTAACAGTGATTCACTTAACAACTGTGGCAACAAAAGTCATAAAATGGGGCAACATACTTAACAAATGTCTCACTTAATAACATAAACTTTGGGCCCAATTGTGGTTGTAAATCAAGGACTACCTGTATTTGATCCATTTCAGGGGAAAGCACTACCAAAGATTTGTTCAGGAAGCTCTCAATTTCAGATATTGACTAAAACCTCTGCCTAGATTTTGAAGTTAAAAATATAACTCATTTATCACACATAAAAGGTCTTAAAGAAATATCTAAAATAGACGAATGTTCATCTAAATTTTTTGTGTGCCAATATTTGCATGTGATTGTGGATAGTGTTGCTTAAATCCAAAGTCATCTGTTTTTTTTTAATGCTTTGCTCTATCACTTGCACTTAACAAGTTTCTCATTTCAATTTTGAATACGGTATATTTTCTTATAAACAGGTCCTATTCCTTAAGACCAAATTAATGTTTATGAACTGCTAAGCTGTTTCATTAGCAAATCATTGTCTCACTCCTTCATGGATGCCTGATGTTCTCCGGAATCAACATTTGCTTCTCTCTTTGTTGAATGGGAATTCATGAATCATCTTGTTTTATTTTGTTTTGAAACACATGAATATATTTTAACAAAACATGAAAGTGAGGAAATATTGAAAGGGAAGGGGAAACTGCAGCTTTTAAAGGGAGCATTTGCTTGAAGACATATTTTAAGATTAGAAACTTTACATAGTTTAATAGTAATATATTGGGAAAACTGTTAATTGTTCCATCTGTTAGTTAGTCTTATAGAGCTACCGCTAATATATGCCAACATTCTGGCACAGTAATGAAATCACTTTATAGAAAATGCAGAAATTCAGTAAAGGTAAGCTCCCTGGGTATGGGGAAATATTCTCTCAATGGCAGGAAAAGTATTTAGTAACAAAAACCATATTTTAAACATTTGAGAAATGTTTTCTTATGATGAAAAGAAATATAATTTGTTAACAGAGAAAAGTACACATTTACTTTTCTACAGAATGTCAAAATCAAAAGTTTAGTTTCGCTATCAGGAAAGTAGATTTGAGGCTCAAAACGCATTGCTTTGGTAACATCCCGATACAAATAAAGCCTTTCCTCTAGAGCTAAATGTGTGGGAATAATTATCAGCATTTTATGCATTTATGAAATTTATACACTGTCTCAGCTGGATTCTGGGCACCTTACAATATGTAATAACGTGCAATAATTATACAGCAGTAAGCATATAAAACAATGCAATACTTTATAAGAAAACAACACATTTGGTGTTGATGGCTCTCCAGTTGGTCCTAAAAGGCCTACCTCAAAAGTTAGCTCATACATCTTTCTGGAAAGCTGTTAAAGAAGGGACCATTCTTACCTTGGGGTGAAGGGGGGAGTTTCCAACTTCCACAGGAATGTAGCCCTTACAGAGAATCTCCACCACCAAGCCTCTTCCCATTACATGAACCTCCTGATAGCAGGGGTGGGTTCCTACCAGTTCAGACTGGTTCTATAGAATAGGTAGTAACTTGGTGGCCTGGGTCTCTGGAACTGGCAGCAACCCAGGCCTGCCACGCCCCCAAGCTGGTTCTCTTGGCGGCGCCATAGGTGCCACCATCTTGTTTTTTGTTTCTGCGCATGCGCAGAAGCCTTTTTTTAGTATTGCGCATGTGCACGCGCACCCCCACATGGCGTATCCCTGAGCAAACCAGCAGTAACACAATATGGAACCCACCCCTGCCTGATAGGATGAGATCCTGAGTAGGGCTTGCTGGACTACTGATTGCAAAAGGAGGGAGGGAAGGGAGGGAAGGGAAGGGAAGGGAAGCGAGACAATATCTTTGATCCTTATTTTTATATACAGGAGTATCCAGAATGCTTGTGCATATTCTGACATCTTAGCACTTTTGAAATGCAATTCATATTTAAAAGATTGACATAAATTGTAAAAGTAGAGGCAGATATAAAATAAAAATATACATACCGTGTTTCCCCGAAAATAAGACAGGGGCTTATATTTTTTTGACCCCAAAAAAAGCCCCTGGCCTTATTTTCGGGGGATGGCTTATTATTTTTGGGGTGCAGGCAGGCCGCGACGCACCACTTACTGAAGTTCGGCAGCTCCGTGGTCTCTCGGCTAATCTGTTTAGGGGGAAAAAAATCTTGCATAGTGCAGAAACTCTTCTCGCGAGAATTAGCAAGTTCTCGAAGCAAGAAGAGTTTCTGCACTATGCAAGATTTTTTTCCCTAGCCGAGGGAAACCCCAGAGCTGTCAAACTCCAGTAAGTGGTGAGTTTTGCGGTTGGGCGGAGTTTGGAGCTTTGGGGCAAAGGATGGGGTGGGGCGGGGCGGTGAGCGAGCGACCGATGTAGCGGCGGAAGGCAGAGCAGAAGGGGCAGCAGGCTTACCTTAGGGAAAGCGGGCGGCGGGTGGAAGGCAAAGCCAGGGCAGGCAATGCTGAGTCCGGCTTAGCCGGGCAGAGATGCGGGGCTCTGCACCTTGGTCCTCCCCTGCATCACCAAGAGGCCGGATCCCCAAGATCCCAGCAGGGACGAGCTCCCCAAATCTTCTGGCCTGCATAAAGAGGCACCGCACGGCCCCGCAAGAGCCCCCCGGAGGGTCTGCAGAGAAGTGACCCCTGTCGGTGGGGATCAGATGGCCCGCTTGGCTGGGATCTGCCGCCGCCTCCCTCGCTCACCCACCTGCCCGCCCGTTCGGATCTGCCTTCCGCCGCCTCCCTCGCTTGCTCACCCGCCTCCCTCTATCACCCACCTGCCCGCCCGTTCGGATCTGCCTTCCGCCGCCTCCCTCGCTTGCTCACCCGCCTCCCTCGCTCACCCGCCGCCTCCCTCGCTCACCCACCTGCCCGCCCTTTCGGATCTGCCTTCCGCCGCCTCCCTCGCTTGCTCACCCGCCTCCCTCGCTCACCCGCCGCCTCCCTCGCTCACCCACCTGCCCGCCCATTCGGATCTGCCTTCCGCCGCCTCCCTCGCTTGCTCACCCGCCTCCCTCGCTCACCCGCCGCCTCCCTCGCTCACCCACCTGCCCGCCCGTTCGGATCTGCCTTCCGCCGCCTCCCTCGCTTGCTCACCCACCTCCCTCGCTCACCCGCCGCCTCCTTCGCTCACCCACCTGCCCGCCCTTTCGGATCTGCCTTCCGCCGCCTCCCTCGCTTGCTCACCCGCCTCCCTCGCTCACCCGCCGCCTCCCTCGCTCACCCACCTGCCCGCCCGTTCGGATCTGCCTTCCGCCGCCTCCCTTGCTTGCTCACCCGCCTCCTTCGCTCACCCACCTGCCCGCCCGTTCGGATCTGCCTTATTGATGGCAGCAAGTTTGAGGCAAAAGAGGGGCTTAGCTTAGTCGGGAGGATCTCTGTGCGCCAGCCGTGCCAAATGGCGACTGGCAAGAGGTGGCTTTAAAACGCAGGAGTCAACACCCATTATTACAAAGAAGCACAGAGATCCTCCCGACTAAGCTAAGCCCCTCTTTTGCCTCGAACTTGCTGCCATCAATAATTCATCGGCTCCCAGCAGTAGCGGCGGCGGCAAGCAAGAGAGCAGCAGCCGCAGCAGCCGCTTCAATAAGAGAGAGCAGGAGGAAGCAGGGCGGGGAGGAAAAAGCTGGTGCGTGAGCCGTGCTTGCTGGCTGCATGCAGAGAGGAAGCAGCGGTGACAGCGGCGGCTGCTGTGCCGGTAGCAGCCAGAGCAACGGCGGCACCGGTGGCGGCGCATTCGGAACTCTCCCTTCTCGCCACTGCCATCCCCAGCATTATGTTCCCGCAACACGTGGCGGCCGCCTCCCCGGCAAGGGCCGATGACGCCGAGGAGGACACGGGAGGAGGAGGACAGAAGGGAGGCGGAGGAGGCGAGGCAGGGAGGAGGAGGCGCAGGCAGCGGAGGAGACACGGAGGATGAAGTGGAGTGTCCGGGGAGCCTGCGCCGTGCTCTCCAGCTACCTCCTGCTCGCCTGCGCGCTGAGCACCGCCCCGGTGGGTCTCAAGTGCTTTTCGCTGGGCTCCGAACTCAAGGTGGAGCCGTTCCGCCTGGGCACAGCGGCCGGCGCTTTCTACTCGGGGCTCCTGCTGACCGCTGGGATCTCGCTCTTGGGCTCCACGCTCTTCTGCTGCCCCTTCTGCCGCCACCTCAATCGCTCGCTCGCCTCGCCGCCCCACCCCATCCTTCGCCCCAAAGCTCCAAACTCCGCAGAACCGCGAAACGCACCACTTACTGGAGTTTGACAGCTCTGGGGTTTCCCTCCACGGCAGCCCATTCGCGAGGCTTTCAAAGTTCTCCAACTCGTGAGGCGTTTTCTTTCAGAATGGGCTGCCGTGGAGAGAAGATCGAAGAACGCGATCGAGGTAGGAGGGTGTCCCTTCAAAATGCTTCAAAGTCCATCGAAGCATTTTAAAGGGATCCGTTTTGCCTGCCATGAAGGGAACCAATGCTTGCCTCCTTTTCTTCGGGGAACATTGGTTCCCTTCATGGCAGGCAAAACGGATCCCTTTAAAATGCTTTGAAGGACTTTGACCACCGGGCGGGGGATGGGGCGGGGCGCGACGTGAGTGAGGAAGGCAGTGACAGGGAAGCGGCGAACTTCCAGATGCTGGTAAAGTGAGCGCCTCGCAGCCCGGCCCTCCCCTGCATTCCCCCCCAAATTGATTATCTTACCAGCGTCTGGAAGTTCGCAGCTTCTCTTTTCAGCAGGTCTTTGCAGGGAAACTCCTTCAATGTAATGGAGAAGTTATCGCGAGTGCAACCAATTAACTTTTTGCACTCGCGATAACTTCTCCTTTACATTGAAGGAGTTTCCCTCAAAGACATGCTGAAAAGAGAAGCCACGAACTTCCAGACGCTGGTAAGATAATCAATTTGGGGGGAATGCAGGGGAGGGCCGGGCTGCGAGGCGCTCACTTTACCAGCGTCTAGAAGTTCGCCGCTTCTCTTTTCAGCATGTCTTTGCAGGGAAACTTCTTGAGAGATCTCTCTCTCTCTCTTTCCAGGCCAAAAGAGTGCCGCCGCAAAAAGAGCGGCTCCCGGCATGTCCCCCCCCTTTCCCCCGGAAGTAGTGGGGGGGCTTATTTTCGGGGGGGGCTTATTTCAAGGCATGTCCCGAAAAAGCCCTGTGGGGCTTAGTTTCGGGACATGTCCTATTTTCGGGGAAACACGGTACTAGAAAAAGAGATATAAACTAGAAGAAGTATGCAGAGAATAGCATATTAAGATTTACAGAATCAGTTTTCAGCTGCAGTCTTAAACAATAAGCTTAGTAAGAAGATATGAGACATTCAGAGAAAACAAAAATGAGAGGATTGTATATACAGTACTGTCTCTAGTTGGTCATAAAGGTTAAGGCTCCAAGCTAGAAACTGGGAGCCCGTGAGTTCTAGTCCTGCCTTAGGCCCAAAACCAGTTGGGTGACCTTGGGCCAATCACTCTCTCTCAACCCCAGGAAGGAAGCAATAGCAAACCATTCTGAGATATTGCCAAGAAAACCGTAGAATTTGTCCAGGCAATTCCTAGGAGAAAAGACTGCCTTGAAGGCACAAAACTATGACATTAACCTACATCCCATCCTTGTACTTTCATTTCCCAATAAAAGTCTCTTCTGTCTTGAGGATAATATTATTTGTTACTTGCTGGCAGACTAGAACCCTAATGTCACCAGGAAAGTTACAACATTCCTCGCTACTCTTGCTGCCCTAGGCAGGAAACAATTAATTTTCTGTTTACATTAATGTACAATTTTATTTTGTTCTTCCATGTTTCCTTCATTGCATGCAGGTCTTATCCCCCATCATATTTTATTTGTCACTGACCAATGTTATACTCACTTACACAAAAGACAAAGTCATGCCCCCATGTATTCACTTAATAATAGAATACTCAGTAGCTAGAATTCAAGTATTGTATTCTTAATGTTTCAGATGTTAAGGCATTTTATGTTTCTTCTAGATAATGTTTATACTTTCTTCTCTATGTCATGGCTTCCTGTGTTTCTATTCTTTTATGATGTTAACTGTTTAAATTGCTCATCCATATCCATACTAATTATCATAACTTACACATCCTTTGCAGAAGATATAAATGGATTCAGGAGCAATATGAAGTCCTTACATTTAGTCTTGCCTATCTAAGCTGCACAAAACCATCAGGTGAACTGTATTTATTTGATTTTCATGGTTGCCCATTTTTTTATAGGCAGCCCTGGGCATCTCACAACATATTAAACACAATTTAAAATATCAACAAAAATTTGAATACCTACAATGGATGCCAAGAATGACCCCCAAGTTAATTAGCAGAGTCACAGTCATATACAAGCCACCTAATTACTTCATCACATGTTCTGGAGAATATCAAATCATGTGCTTTTTAAATATAGCTTTATTAAGCTTTTAATATAAAAATATAAAAACTACAGAAACTAATATTTAGAATAAAGAAAAAAGAGAAGATAAGAAAAAAAAGAAAGCCAAAAGTGTAGGAAAGAAGGAAGAAAATATAAAAAAAATAGCTGCCAATATTTTTTAGAGCTTTTATAAACATAAGTATACAATTATCTCTTACTCTATTAGAGCAGGATTTTCATTTTTCTATAACCTATTTTTTTAATCATCTAAACCAGTGATGGCGAACCTATGGCACGCGTGCCACAGGTGGCACGCGGAGCCATATCTGCTGGCACGCGAGCCGTTGCCCTAGGTCAACTCCAGCATGCATGTGCGTGCCGGCCAGCTGATTTTTGGCTCGTGTGGAGGCTCTGTGAGGGCATTTTAGGTTTCCAGAGGGCTCCGAGGGGGTGTTTTCGCCCTCCCCAGGCTCCAGGGAAGCCTCTGGAGCCTGGGGAGGGCGAAAAATGGGCCTACCAGGCCCACCGGAAGTCAGGAAATGGGCCATTTCCGGCCTCCAGAGGGCCTCTGCGGGGACAGGAGAGGCCGTTTTCACCCTCCCCAGGCATTGAATTATGGGTGTGGGCACTCACACATGCGTGACAGCGCGTGCGCATGCATTTTCGGCACCCGAGGGAAAAAAGGTTCGCCATCACTGATCTAAACCATATATCATCAATATTTTTTTCTGTTTTATACAAATAGACTATAAGGAGGTTCTAATCTTAGATATATTCTTTTTGTCATATCAAAGACATCAGTTTCATCATCTCAGCAAGTTCCATCAATGTCACCATCCATTCCTCCATTGTGAGTAATGTCAAAGTTTTCCACTTGTGCATAATTTTGCTTTATTTACCATGTACCCATGACATTTTTCCAACTGTTTATCAATCAGTCCCCAAAGAAAAGCCTCTGGCTTCAATTGCATATTAATGTTTAAAATCTTCTTAATATTTATTTGTATATGTATATTTATTTGGATCTTAAATTTTCTGGCGTTTTTGCACATCTACCAAGCATGATAAAATGTCCCCTCTTGTTGAACCCCATAAACTTGAAATAACTATATTCTAAAACTATATAGTTTTTCTGGAAACGTGTACCAATAATACATCATACAATATAATACAGATTGTAACTTAATGTAAATTTCAGTCCTTTCAAGCACATCTGTTCCCACTATTCCATTTGTATATTGTAACCAAAATTCTTAGCCCACTTTTTATACATTCTTTCACTTGTTCTTCTGTTTCAAATTTCAGTAGAAGTTTATACATTTTAGCAATAACATGTTCATCATGTGTATATAGTTCTATTTCAGCAGTCCTACACTGTTCAAAACCAAAATGTATTTTGTCTAATTTACATATTTCTAAAAATTATAGATAAAAGAGTATTTGACAAATATATCCTTCTGCCACTAGATTGTCTCATGATTTTATTTTACATTTTCCTTGACAAATTTCTAATATCTCACAATAAGCTAGCCATTTATGTTTACTTATCATTTCTCTTTCATAGTATGCTTCTTGTGCTGAGAACCAGGGGTGGGTTCCTACTGGTGCAGTCCAGTACGCAGCTCCGGTAGGGACACGCCGATTATGCAATTTGTGCGCGACTGCTACGGTGCCGTCTTCGCTGGACAGTTGCACGCGTCGCCATCTTTTTAAAATAATTTTTTGGCTTCTGCGTATGTGCAGAAGCAAAATCTCGCCAAAATCTCTCAAGGGAACACACACGTGTACAAGATTTCAGCGAGATTTTGCTTCTGCGCATGCGCTGAAGCAAAATCTCACTGAAATCGCATGTCCGCGCGCATCCCCTCATGAGATTTTGGTGAGATTTTGCTTCTGCGCACGCGCAGCGCACGCGCACATGAAACATGGATGTGTGCACAGCGCACCGGTATCGGTAAGTAAGCAACCTGCCCCTGCTGAGAACCATAAAGGTATTTTCAGGCACAATCTGGCTTGGTATCTATTCTATATTCTCAATATGGCATGTCTAACAGAATATTTTTTAAATCTCCATTAACCTTCACTTTGTCATACTATCAATATCCATGCCTCTCAAATCAAATGTCCTTCTTAACCCCAAAGCCTTCTATTTCTCAGCAACATCCACTCTTTCATGCAAATTAAACAAGTTGCAAAGTATAATTTCAAATCAGATGAACCCAATTCTCCTCTTTCTTTTACATCTTGTAATACCTCATGTTTAACTTGTGTTTTTTCCCCTGCCACACAAATTTAGATGTATCTTTCTGCCATTCTTTAATTGGTACATTAGTTGTCAAAACAGGTATTGTCTGAAACAAAAATAGCATTCCAGGCAAAACATTTCTCTTAATCGCAGAAATTCTCCCCAACGATGACAGTTGCATTTTACCCTATTTTAATGTATCTTTTTAAACTTCTTTCCATGAAATAAATTGTTTTGAAATAACATAGCTCTTGTTTGTCATAATGATACCCAAATATTTTATCCTCTTTTCAATCTTAAAACCCATTTTATTCATCAATTCTGTTGCTTTTGTGGGTTTATATTTTTTGTTAGGATCTTTGGCACAACAATTCTGGATTATAGGTTAAAATGAATTTTGTGAGAATGTATTCATGAAGTTTGGATGTTTTTATCCAAAAGATATTTAAAGGACAATGTTTGAATTGGTTTGGTTATTCTAGAATATTTAGGACAACGTACAGATAGTCCACAACTCACAGCCATTTATTTAGCAACTGTTTGAAGATATGGCAATGAAAAAAGTGACTTGTAACTGCTCTATACTACTATAGAGCAGTTACTCTATAGTAGTATAGAGTATAGCAACTGCACTTACTACTATTGTAGCATTCCTGAAACCATGTGATCAAAATTTGGACACATGGCAACCAGAATTTATTTATGATGGTTGCAGTGCCTCAGGGTCATGTGATCACCATTTGATACTTTCCCAGCTGTCACTTGACTACTTGGCCTGTCAGTTCACTACTTTTTATTGGTTTTGAACTTTCAATGAATTAATGTTAGGCAGACCTAGTGTAGGAGAAGGAGTAGTAGAATCTGGGGGTGCAGTTAAAAGTGGAATCAGCCTAGAATCCTTACATAGCTATAAGCAAACTAAGTCCATCTTCCCTTGGATTCTGTTGAGCCTTATCTAACTCCAACCAGGTGCTAGTTGGTTGAGAAGATTCCTGTGCATAGATATGATTAACAATAAATCAGTTTCATTGAACCTTCATATGTGAAGGTTTTTCATGCTTAACACCTAGACTGATATTGAAGAACAATCTAGAGAGGACTAGTTAATGCTTGAATGGCCTTTTTGGCTAGCATGGGAAGTGACAACAAACTTCTTAGAGAAACAGAAATGCAGGCAATGACAGATCCAGCAGGGATTGCGAATGGGTAACTCAACCTCATACATTTCCAACCAAGGGAAATGAATAATTGGATGTAGTTTATGGGTGAGTTGAAATGATTTAAACAAAATGGACTTCTATTAGATTAAATAGAAGACTTGACAACTTTAAGACTTGCAGACTTGTGGACTTCAACTTCAGCATATCTGGCTGAGGAATTCTGAGAGTTGAAGCCCATAGATCTTAAAATTGCCAAGGTTGAACAGCCCTGATTTAGATGCTCAAACAATTTTTCTAGAAAATAAACAATAAAAGTGATTGAAATTGACTTTAAAGCATAACTTATTTATGTTTCTTCAATAGAGTTGTGATTATTAACATAAGCAAACTTTGTTTAAATCTTCATATGATTTTCGGCTGTAAGTGGATTCTGTTCAAAGACAATGTCTGACTGAATGAATATTGTATTATATTGTGGTGTACTTCATTAAAATAAGTTTTGGTCCCTGTGAATTTAATGAATAGATTGAATTTGGATCGAGATGTGGAGATTGCTCTAATCTGCTTCAAGGGAAAAAAGGTTAGTCTTTTCTGTAGAAAAATAGACCTTCAAGCACTTAGTCCAAAATCATAATCATACCAATATTTTATCTTTGCCACTTGGAAAAGTGGAAGAAAAGATAAGAAGATATTTAGTATCTAGGTGGATGGATTCAAATATGGTGGTGATGGTACAGTATTGGAAGAGCTGAAAGGTCAGATTGGGGAGAGATTTTCATGGAGAAAGTCTATTTATGTAGCTGCTAAGAGTTAGCATTGACTTGATAGTCCAAAATCAGCCAATCAATGTTGATTCAATCAAGTCTCATAAAAGTGATTTTTGAAGTATCCAAGTACTACTCTTTTTTCTACCTCATTACACATATATGAAAACTACCCTGCCTATGCTTCAGAACAAGTTCAGTGACATCTCCCCATAAATATAAAGTCTACATATAATATTAGCATAATCAATCAGTCTAATTTCAATAATTAAACTTTAATGCAGGTCTATACACTACATATCCATATGTATGTGAATACATTATATTGAAAGAGTCGTGGTGGCACAGTGGTTAGAATGCAGTACTGCAGGCTAACTCACTGCTCACTCCAGGAGTTCGATTCTGAGTGGCTCAAGGTTGACTCAGCCTTCCATCCTTCCGAGGTTGATAAAATGAGGACCCAGATTGTTGGGGGCAATATGATGACTCTGTAAACAGCTTAGAGAGGGCTGTAAAGCACTATGAAGCACTATAAGTCTAAGTGCTATTGTTGTTACAAGGATACCCATCTAAGAAGATCATCATTTCATAGAATCATCAACAATTTCATACTTTTTTGTGTAAATGAGGACAAATTAATTCTATCAAAACTGGAAATCCAAAATAATTCCACTGATGCTATGGATAATGTCTTTTGGGTTTTGCATGAGATATCTCTGATTGTTTTTCTCAGCCACTGAAAAACAGGTGTGTAGCTTTGACTTCTAATATTGCATATTGTTTTTAGCATATTTTTCAGCAACATAATGTCTTTGTACCATTAAACAGCACCTACTTGCAAGTGAAAGGGGGACAAAAACTCATAAAACTGCGATAAAATATTTATTTCTCTTCAGCAATAGGATTAATTTTATCACTATAGATTTATGACCCTGGACATTTTTTTTGCTGGATATTTCATATATCAAAAAAGAAGAACAAGGAGACCATGTTAGAAAATAGTTTGGGGAAAGAAATCATGATTTATTTGAAGGAATGGGTTTACTTTTAGGTGAAGGACTTTTTTTCCTAGAGGACTTAATAATATAGCAACAAAATTGAATTAGCTTGGCATAAAGTTTAATTGCCTGAGGAAAATTTGATACTTCTATTGTGTTACACTTTGTGTTTGGTGTATATCAGAATGAACTTTCTGGTATGATTTAGAATAAAGTAGAAGAGACTCCAAGTTTATCAGCCGGTGAAACTTTACCTGCTCAATTTCTGAGATGGGCGATAACTATTCATCCCTGTCAATTTTACCCACTTTGAAATTTGATCAAGCTCTCTTCAGAAAATTACAAGTTTCGCAAATAACGGTGGCTTGTATGGGGCAACACTTGTGATGGCTCACAATTGCTTTTATGATGGATCATTTTTAAAATGGTCTGAGAGTTCAATATTGGAAAGTCATGAAAAGAAACAAATGCAACAACAGTTACCAGCCTTTACGGAACTGGGAAGTGCTCAGCAAATATTTATTTACTGTGAAAGCATTTATATTTGGAAAGAGAGTGCAGCAAGTCAAAGCCAATGATGCAGATATTTAATTAGTGAGGTTAATCTGCAATGAGATCACCCTTCTAATGATCTATCCTGAAGAAAGAGAGAAAAGAAGAAGAAAGAAAATGCATGCATAGGATCAGTTCTTCATAAGGTCATCTGGATCTTCTGGGGAACTTATTTGCAGATATACTGTGATAGAGAAGTACCATATTTTTCGGAGTATAAGACACACCTTTTTACCCTCAAAAAGTAGGTGAAAACTTGGGTGCTTCTTATACACTGAATGTAGCCCCACCCACCCAGTCACCCCCACCCTTTGGCCTCTACCTGCCAGCAATTTACCTCTTACAGCAAACAGGGCAAAGGAAGCCTGATTAGCACAAGAAGAAAGTATCTGCCTCCCGACTCACAGCTGACTCAGAAGCCATGTGGTAAAATAAAGCTAACTATGGTGGCTGTGAGGAGACAAATTGAAATAGATTGCTGGCAATGTTTGACTGCTGAAATTGAAAGGAAGTAACCTGCAAGCTGCTGTGGCCTAGAGGAAAGAGTTCTTGCCTCACAATCAGGAGGTTGTGAGTTCTATCCTAGGTAGAGGCAGATTCTGTTACTTTGTTAAATGTTTGTAGAGTGTTCAAATTATTAGACTTATTTTTTAAAGACTGCTTTATTATTGTTCTAGACAACTTAACAAAATGAAGAAGCTTTTTAAAATAAATGCTTGCTCTGAAGAGGCCCAGTGCTTTTGTATCTTCTTTTAAATAGCAGAGAATGTATACTTCCAGAAAGCCACATAAAATATAAAGATATGTAAAAGTATAATCTGAAATGTAATAGTGTCCTGTTCAGTAAATTTCCTGACAGTTAGGACAATTGGAACTGAAGTTAGAACTGAAGTGGTGTAGGGTTCCTGCCTAAGCTGAGGGTTGGACTAGAAGACCTCCAAGGTCCCTTCCAGCTCTGTTATTATTGGAGGAGTTGGTGTGATTACATTTAAGAAAACTTTCTGGCATTATGTACATTTCTCCAATTCTTTGCCATTTCTATGGGTCAGGAACACATGCACAGAAATACACAGCAAACAGTGTATATCATCTGTACTGTTTGCTGTTTGGCAAATTGCTGGGAGGCAGAGGCTTTTTTTCCTTGTTTTCCTCCCCCAAAACTAAGGTGCGTCTTATACTCCGAAAAATACGGTATGCTTCTGGGCTCCCGAAAAGTGATATTGCTTATTCTAAAGAACCTAGTGAGTGCCAACTCTGCCACATCAAATCAGCTGGGAAGATAATACTGAGAGATATACCGTATGGCCCCTCAAGAAACCAGGCCCTATGCCATTTTAACGACAGGAAGAACAGTGGAAAAGAAGAAGAAATGGAGCACTATATCTAAGGCAATAAAGACTTTAAAATTACAACATACTCTGGAGTTTGTGTTAAGAACACTCTAAGATTACCGCAATGGATTCTATCTGGAGCTGTTTTTTAAAAGAGCTTGGAAGACTTATTTACTCCAAAATGCACTAACCCAGGTACAATCAGGTCCTTAGCAATGAGGGTTCATTACACCCATGTTAAAGGCCCTGTGCTGATTTTCTATAGACCTCCCAGTGCAATTTAAATTACTGGTTTTAATCTATAAATCCCTTCATCATATGGTACCAGGTTATCTTCAGGACCCTGTTGACCCCTAGAAATAGCTGATCCAGTGGTGGGTTCCTACCGGTGCGGTGCGGAGCACAGCTTCTGTAGGAGCCCGGCGATGATGTCATTTTTGGCGCTTCTCCGCGTCCTGAGCTGTTGGGAAAAAGCCCTCCCACCCACCTTTGTGTGAATACTGACCTTTATTCTTGCTCCGAATCACAGCTGAGAAGCTCCGCAGCTGTGTTTCAGCTTGCAATGTCGTCCTGAGCATACGTGGAAGTAAAATCGCACAGTGGGACGTGATTTGACTTCCGCGTATGCTCACGATGTGCACCGGTAGTGAACGTAACCGGAACCCTCCCCTGAACCGATCCATTTAATCTTGCTGGGAAAAGTTGCTGGTGGTCCCCTGAAAGTATAGAGTCAAAGGAGTGAATCTCCGAGGAACATCAGTCCCCTGAAATGACCACCCACTGGAGCAGGGGTGTCCAACTTTGGCAACTTTAAGACCTGTAGACTTCAACTCCCAGAATTCCCCAGGTAGCCATGCTGGCTGGAGAATTCTGGGAGTTGAAATCCACAAATCTTACATTTGCCAAGGTTGGACATCCCTGCACTACAGCTTAAGGTTAGCTCTGACTCTAAATCTTTTATGATACAGCTGAAGTGGAGCATTTTCAGTGGATTTGGAGACCTGACATCTGGCCTTTTAAAAAAAATCAAGACTTTTATTTTAATATTGACTGTAGATGATTTAAGGTTGCATATTCAGAGGAAAGGCATTATTGAAATATTTGAGGACTGAATTTACAGTTCTCCCATAATACAACACTCTTGTAGGTCAAGTTTCTTCAGCAAAGACTTTCTTATGACAGTTTATTTGTCTAATTCTTATAATCATCACATTAAACTGAAGAAATTAGGAACACACAACAAGAGGGGGCTGGATTAGGATAATATGAAAAGGTTTTCTGCTTCAAATCTAGACTGAAGAAAGACATGCCTAACCAGCATAAAATACATTAATCACTAATGAAAGAAGACTGAAGGCAACAGATGAATCTTTGTTCGTGTAAAATTAACTTTTTAATTTTAAAGCGGCATTTGCTTCACAGAATATAGTTGGTTGGAAACAGAAATCTTTTCATATAATTGCACTGTTACAGGCAAAGAAAATCTTTCACTGGCTGGGACAGTTTTTAATTGGTGGGGAACATATAAAAACAATGAGCAGAGCTGTGTGTTAGGTAACACAAACTGAGCCAAGATTTCCTTATTTATCTATTAGTTTACTCATTTGTACAGCAGTGTTATATGTTTCATGGTGCCATTTCATGCATATTTTACCTGGGATAGCAGACTCACAGCAGAAGAACAGGAGGAAGACAAGAATGTATAAACACATTCAGTAAGGCATTTGATAAAGTAGACCATAACCTACTACTAGATAAAGTAGAAAAATGTGGTTAGACAGCATCACCACCAGATGGGTTCAAAACTGGCTGACCAACCACATTCAACGTGTAGTGCTCAAGGGAACTGCATACATGGAGGGAAGTATGTAGTGGAGTACCCCAATGTGCTGTTTTAGGCCCAGTACTCTTCATCAATGGCTTGGATGAGGGGATAGCTGGGGAACTCATCAAATTTGCAGATGACACCAAACTGGCAGGAATAGTCAACTCTCCAGAATATAGACTCAAGATACAGAAGGTTCTTGACAGACTTGAACATTGGGCGCTATCTAACAAAATGAAATTCAATGGTGAAAAAAGTAAGGTTCTACATTTAGGCAAGAAAAACAAAATGCACAGGTACAGTATATGTGGCACCTTGCTCAACAGTAGTAACTGTGAGAGGGATCTTGGAGTCCTAGTGGACAACCATTTAAATATGAGCCAGCAGTGTGCAGCAGCTGCCAAAAAAGCCAACACAGTTCTAGGCTGCATTAACAGAGGGATAGAATCAAGATCACGTGAAGTGTTAATACCACTTTATAATGCCTTGGTAAGGCCACACTTGGAATACTGCATTCAGTTTTGATCGCCACAATGCAAAAAGGATGTTGAGACTCTAGAAAGAGTGCAGAGAAGAGCAACAAAGATGATTAGGGGACTGGAGGCTAAAACATATAAAGAATGGTTGCAGGAACAGGGTATGTCTAGTTTAATGAAAAAAAGGACTAGGGGTGACATGATAGCAGTGTTCCAATATCTCAGGGGTTGCCACAAAGAAGAGGGAGTCAAACTATTCTCCAAAGCATCTGAGGGTAGAACAAGAAGCAATGGGTGGAAACTAAACAAGGAGAGAAACAACTTAGAACTAAGGAGAAATTTCCTGACAGTTAGAACAATTAATCAGTGGAACATCTTGCCTCTAGAAGTTGTGAATGCTCCAACACTGGAAGTTTTAAAGAAGATGTTGGATAACCATTTGCCTGAAGTGCTGTAAGGTTTCCTGCCTAAGCAGGGGGTTGGACTAGAAGACCTCCAAGGTCCCTTCCAACTCTGTTGTTGTTGTTGTTGTTGTTGTTATTATTATTATTATTATTATTAGTATTATTGTTATTATTACATGACTTAGCTTGTTAGGCATTTTGTAGAACAACATTACAAAAAGGAAACAAATCACATTTAAGTAGTTGTTTTATTGCCTAATTCCGCATCTCATACCTCAATTCAAAGGGATTAAGAGCTCATTATGTTCTTTTCTTAGTTTATGAGACTCTTTGCCAAACTCCTCTTTAGTATTTAGAAGAAAATGTCTTCAAGGTTAGCCACAAAGAATTATTGTATTTCTCAAACATCCTCCACTGGTATCTTGAAACATAAGGCCGTGGATGAAAGGCAGGCTTGTTTAAATCTATCATACATACAATGTTTTATATCATGTGGAACATCTCAGAAATACATCAGGTAGAAGTGTTACAATGGCGGACTTTTTTATCTTATTATTTTCCTTAGGTAGCTATTATAACCAATTAAAAATCTATGATATAAGGAAAGAAGGAAGATTTAAAATTCAAGGACAGAGAAAAGAGTGTAGACATTCCAATCAGTTTTATCTTTTGTTTTCCTTTCTACCAAAAGAAACAACCACAGACAAAGGTTTATTATGTAGTGCCACACTTAGAACTGACAGTGCTACATTCTGTTGTCTATTCCAACACTGATAATTATGTGAACAATGTTTCTGAAGGTAAGATAGTATTATTAATAAAAATAATGAAGATTATAGATAAAGAATAGAAAAGAGATCAAAAGACATTTTAGAATGCTCTTTTCACAAAACTATTTAAGGAAAATATATTGCATCTAATAAAAAGGAGAACTGGACCCACTGGAATCCTGCAAAAGAACATCATGTAGATCAGAACAAATTTGAAAGGAACTAGCTGAAGGGAAGTGACTTACAATTTTTAAAAATAATTTGGCCTCTAAGTGTCATTGAACAAATAGCAATGAAGTAATGATATCTCCAGAGAAAGTAATCACAAAATAGCTGGTCCTGCTTTGATGATGTTCAGTAATCTGGGAGTTCCCGCATGCATTAAATCTAACACAGGTTTCCTCACCTATTTATTTTCATCCCCCACAATCTCAAAAGCCAAGATGGGTGATGCCTAAAATTGATCTCCTGCTGCCAAAGTTTGACAGCTTGAGAATTTTGAGGGACATTGAGGGACACCCAATATAGATGATATAATGTTCAGACTCAGGGCCATCTTCTAGGATACAGTTGCATGAAAGAGCAACTTATAGTAGTACCAAAACCTAATAGAAATTCCTGGCCCAACCAGATAACTGTTAAGAGTATCTAAACAACATCTAGAAGAACAATCGAAGTTGTGCTTTCTCCATTGTTTTTCTCTTGACATACAGGTCTTCCATCAGACTTATTAAGGCAACTACCATTCAAATCTAGACCTGAAGCTGGACTGCAGCAGAACAGATTACAGATAGGCAGATATCTACCTGTATGCATATCGTGGTCTTCAACTTCTAATATCGTAAGCCAGCACAGTCAGAAAACTGAGGGCAGAAAACTTGGAGAGCATCAAGTTATCTTCTCTGATTTAGATAATATAAAACTGTTCATTTACCACCTTTTCAAGCAACTTGCCATGACAGGCATAACAATAACTGGATTACTTAATTTCAGATGGGCTTCTTTAGAAGCAGTCTCAAGATCATCTACTTCACTTTAGCCAAGAACATGCCCACGTTTAATAAATCCGAATGATTCCCACCTTGCTGGCCTTCCGGAAAGCCATTAAGACATGGCTCTTCCTGCAGGCGGTGTGATTGTGACTGTTCCTTGTGTGGTTTTTTTTTTAATCTTTTTAATTACTATTTTACTATTGTTGTCTTATTGTATTTTTTGATAGTATTTGGTAGTTCTTATATAAGAACCCCTAAATAAATAAATAAATAAATAAATAAATAAATAAATAAATAAATAAATAAATAAATAAATAAATAAATAAATAAATAAATAAATAAATAAATAAATAAATAAATAAATGAATGAATAGATAAATAGATAAATAGATAAATAGATAAATAGATAAATAGATAAATAGATAAATAGATAAATAGATAAATAGATAAATAGATAAATAAATAAATTACCCTTCGTATTTAGTTGAGCATTCCTTTCCTTTCAGCTGTTATTATACATAGCCTAATTTTGTACTCAGTGGCTTTCCAAACACATTCACACACTGAGATACACATACACTTCTCACACACATACACACTTCTCACATTTCTACACAACTCGATCAGGGTAAAGCAATAGACACAATTTACATAGACTTTTGTAAAGCCTTTGATTCAGTGATACACGACAAACTACGTCTGAAATTAAAATCTTATGGCATCTCTGGACCCCTACATGATTAGATAACTGTGTTCCTGTCAAACAGACAACAAGTGGTTAAAATAGAGAGTTCTCTCTCAAATCCTGCACCTGTCAATAGTGGTGTCCCTCAAGGCAGCGTTCTAGGACCAACACTCTTCATACTTTACATAAATAACCTTTGTGATCACATTATAAGCAACTGCGTTCTCTTCGCCGATTATGTCAAACTATTTAACACCACAGACAATGCTACTACCCTCCAAAAAGACCTTGATTATATATCAGAATGGTCAAACAAGTGGCAACTTCAAATCTCAACCAACAAATGCTCTGTCTTACACATTGGCAAAAAGAATCAGAACACAAAATACAAGCTAGGAGGACATGACCTTGTAGACAACCCTCATCCTGTCAAGGATCTTGGAGTATTCATATCTAATGATCTAAGTGCCAAAGCCCACTGTAACAACATTGCCAAAAAGGCACTAAGAGTAGTCAATGCAATCTTGCGTAGCTTCTTCTCTGGTAATATTACACTGCTAACTAGAGCATTCAAAACATTCGCTAGACCAATTCTTGAATACAGCTCACCTGTCTGGAACCCGCACTGCATATCGGACATTAATACAATTGAGAGAGTCCAAAAATATTTCATGAGAAGAGTCCTCCACTCCTCCACTCGCAACAGAATACCTTATTCTACCAGACTTGAAATCTTGGGCTTAGGCAACTTAGAACTACGTTGCTTTCGAACAGATCTAAATGTAGTTCATAAAATTATCTGCCACAATGTTCTACCTGTCAATGAATACTTCAGCTTCAACAATACACGATCACACAATAGATACAAACTTAATGTAAACCGCTCCAAACTTGACTGCAGAAAATATGACTTCAGCAACAGAGTGATCAATGCCTGGAATTCAATACCCGACTCTGTGGTTTCTTCCCCAAACCCCAAAAACTTTAACGTTAGACTGTCTACTGTCGACCTCACCCCATTCCTAAGAGGTCTGTAAGGGCCGTGCATAAGTGCACCAGCGTGCCTACCGTTCCTATCCTACTGTCTTATTGTCCTCATTTATCTGAATTTACTTTGTTTATGTTTATACCTATACCTGCTATCTTGTACATTTGACAAACAAACAAACAAACGAACAAACAAACAAATGGGATACTTATCACATTTAAAATCCCATCTTGAAAAAAATTCAATAAAATTATTTTTTTAAAAAAGATGGGATACTTATATGAACTGATGTCTATCTGTGATATGTGTCTTGGGGCTGTGATTTAGGGACAGTGGTGCTGTAAAGGATGGATGGATCTCTGTCATATGTCCTACTTTCTACTTTCTACCATTTCTATTTCTGTTCCTCCTCCTCCTCCTTTTTATAAACTATAAACCATGTACATTAAGACAGTTTCCCACAAAAATACAAGGTTTATCCCTTGGCACTGATTCCCAAATAAATGTGCTCAGCATCAGAGCAGAAACAACAAATTCTGCTTTATGTCTACCATTCTGCTAATGATAAGTCAGTTTAAAATGTAAATCTAGAGATGTTTAAAATACTTCTGTTTCTTGCCTGGTCCAGGTTTCTGTGCTCTTCATACAGTCATAGTTATAAAGCTTAGAAATGCAAGGGAGGCAAAATGGAAGAAAATAATAAACGGTGCGTCACAACGATTGAAACACACAAATAAGGGTGGGCCATTCAATTGTGGGACATGAGGCTATTAAGTTCAAGGTCTAAAATGGTCTATCACCTTCACAACTCAGCAGAGAGGGGAGGGTCACAGAAGATATGATGGTGACAATGACTATGTGATGCCCCCCCCCTTTCACATGCCCTATATGGCCAACATATGTAAAACAAATGATGTTTCAATTGCGTGATTGTGACTGCCATCTTGACCTTTTTGATGCCTTTTCCATGGGTGACTTGCTGTCTTACCCTATTGCTACTCAGGGTAGATGAATATGCATATAATCCAATCATGCTTCTCTTTCCTGCAGTAGGAATTGCCTGAGCTTCTCATTTACAAGAGACTGATGTGTAAATAATGGACCCAGAAAGAGAATCTGGATAACTCTGTTAAGTAGCAACAGCACAGCAAAAATGCCGAATTGTGATGGATGGAGTCATATGAAAATATCAACAAAGTGCCTTAAGAGTTGGCAAGCAATGGCAGGAATGATAACATAGTTGAATGGCATGAGATTAGGACTTATTAGGCCTTTTCTTAGTGTTATGACAGAGAGTGGTGCTTTGAAGTAGAATGAGAAACGCAATAGGGTAAGACAGCAAGTCACATGATAACATTCATCTGAGATAAAAGGAAAGGAGAAAAAGAGGATGGAAAAATACATTCAGTGGTAAAATTGATGTTGGAGCAGGAATAAATGTAGATGGACACAGATTACAAATTGCATGCTTTAATTTGCCACCCATATCATGTAGCATGGAAAGGCATTTTATAGACCAACAGGCTGCTTTTAGACTAAAAAAAAATCGAACTCGAAAGAAAGAAAGAAAGAAAGAAAGAGAGAAAGAAAGAAAGAAAGAAAGAAAGAAAGAGAAAGAGAAAGAGAAAGAAAGAGAGAGAGAGAAAGAGAGAGAGAGAGAAAGAAAGAAAGAAAGAAAGAAAAAAGAGAAAAAAGAAAGAAAAAGAAAGAAAGAAAAAGAGAGAGAGAGAGAAAGAGAGAGAGAAAGAAAGAAAGAGAGAGAGGAAAGAAAGAAAGAAAGAAAGAAAGAAAGAAAGAAAGAAAGAAAGAAAGAAAGAAAGAAAGAAAGAAAGAAAATAAATCTTGGAGCATGATTCGTATCAGGTACCATGACATGTAAACCCTGAGAAGGTGCGATTTTCATGTGAAAAGTGTATATAGGCTTTCCTGTGAAGTTAATTGCTCTGCAAATCAGAGACTATATATATTCCCTGTTGTGTGTCAGCTTTGGAGAAAGCAAGAGAGAAAAAGATAGCTGAACTCTGGGAAAGCCACCCTTTCATATGTAGGTTTTGCCCTTCAAAGGTTGCAAATGAGACAAAATTCTATGCTCATAAAAAGTAATAATGATAATCATCTACAATTGAGGAAATGTGCCACTGATCTTGCTAGAGAGTGTAATTTCAGACTACAGTTTATGGAGACTACATGTCTGCCTTCATCTTTTTTTCCTCCTGCAGGAAAATTTCACAAGATATGAATTGTACAGACCATGGAAACAGCTCGAGTGGCAGCCTTTTCTCTGACTTGATATATTTTCTCTGTGGGAAGATTTAGGAGATGGGATTCCCAATCTACAGGCTAAAGTACTATATTATCATGAACTGATCATGTTGGTGAGCTCTAAGGCAATTCATAATTACTGTCAAAGAGGCACTTGAAAAGCAATATATAAGAGCCTCTGTATTTCACTTCTGCTTTTCCTATTACCCTCAACTTATTGCCTACTATCAAAGCTAGCTTTAATTTTACGACCCAAATTAGATAAGGTCCTGAACCACCATTTCCACAGCTATGTTTGGTGCCTGGACTTATAAAAATGTATAAAGCAGGGTGGGTTCCGCTTTTCATCGCTGCTGGTTCACTGAGTGCGTGGTTCGCTGCGCACTTCGCTGCGCGCACGTGCGCAGTTCAGAGGAAATAGAACTTCCGCATTGCAAACTAGGCAAGGAGCACAGAAAACAATGGCGGAGTGGGAATTCAATCTGTCTCCCCTGATCAGCTGGCCTTCGGAAGCAGAGATAAAGGTCAGTATAACCCAGGGGCCGGCGGGCGGGCCCACTTTCACGGATACAGAGAACCGGTTCTCTCTCGGCTTGGAGTCAGCGCTACCGGTTCTAAAGAACCGGTCCGAACCAGCAGCAACCCACCACTGGTATAAAGCAGATGATCTGGAGAACATTTTAAAGATCCTCCCGCTCAAAAAAACCCTAACAGCACAATCCTATGCAAATCTACTTTGAACTCAGTGGCTACAAGATTAAAATATTGCCTGGGACTGAATATCCTTGAACATAATTCTAAGATTCTTACAATTCTAAGATTCTACAAGTCTAAGATAATGCCTAGGAGAGATCCTAAGCATAGTTTTCTTAAGCTTATAGGCTTCAGAAAGGCCTCTGTTGACGGTCCACCTCAGTGCTTCTCAAACTTGACCACATTAAGGTTTGTGGACTTCAACTCCCAAAATTCCCCAGCCAGCATGCCAAATGTGTGTCAAAGTTCACATATTTTAAAATGGCCAAATTTGAGAAAAACTACATTTAAAAGATTAGATTAGATTAGATTAGATGATTAGATGATTAGATGATTAGATGATTGGATGATTGGATTGGATTGGATTGGATTGGATTGGATTATATTAGATTAGATTTCCCAACCTGTGAAGCCTAATCTAATCTAATCTAATCTAATCTAATCTAATCTAATCTAATCTAATCTAATCTAATCTAATCTAATCTAATCTATGTCCCATGGTATGTTGGTAAATGTATAGCATCTGGCTCTGCCAGATCTATTCCCATTGCCATTGCTAGCTACCAAGCAGCTGATCAACACTCTAGGTGTCACTTAACTTGCTCTCCACTGGCTCATGAAATGCCAGAAAATTTAATAATTGGCCCCTACAACCAATACGAGCTAGCTTCAGGAAAATACTGCCTGTGTCTTATACTACCTGCATTTATAATTCGGCACCTGAATTATTGGCTGATGTTTTAAAAGTCTATATAAGAATGGGCATGCAGGCATGCAGTAGGAAAGACAGGTTCCATGCATTTCAATAAACCCACAAATAGATTTCACTATTAAATATAGTCCATTTCCCAACAGTAATTTTCGCTAGAACTGTATGCTATACCAAAAATGTCATACCAGAATATACAAAATAACAATCTACTTCTCTGCCACTTGGCAGGTCTACAATGAATCCTGTAATGAATGATCTGCCTTGCATTTGTTTACTTCTGTTGCATTCGTGGTCCAATCCTTGTGTTAGCCAAGGAAAAGTAAACATACATTTTGTAATGTCATTATCATGTCTCCTAGTACACTGTTTAATGAATCCAGGAATACAATGAATTCTTATGAGTTTCAACAGAAAATTGGACCTGGTATTATTTATATTCCTATCATCTATCCCCTATTTCAAATGAAAAGTTTTCTAAAGTAATCTAAAATGAAGATCACTCATTTCTCAAGATTACAGGTAGGTTTTTTTTACTTACGAACAGTGGTGGGTTCTAAAACCTGTTGCTACCGGTTCACACCCATGCGCACAATGCTTCTGCACATGCGCAGAAGCATCCTAGGCAGGTGGGCGGAGCCTCCCGCTGCCGGCACTACCGGTTCATAGAACTGGGTTGAACCGGGAGCAATCCACCACTGCTTACGACCATAATAGAGTCGAGAATTTCCATTGTACAGTAAGTCTTGATGCTCATAAATCGAGGCATTCTCATGACTGACCTATCTTGTGACTTTCTTGCAGTGTTCATTAAGTCAATGTCACAATCGTAAAAATATTCCATTCATTTCTAGGGGATTTTTTTTTTTTTGGCCAGAAAAAGCCTAACTGGCTGCAAAGGTGAGTCAGTTGCCAAATTTCCAAAATGCAATCATCCAGGAATACAAAAGGGGCTCAATCATACCTTCAAATTATCGTAAAGCCACCAGTCATTAATTGAGGACTACTCTATACACATAAACATAGGAGAGAGGAAGAGAGATTCCAACTCATTTAAGAGGTTGCGTACAGTCCAGAAATGGTTATGCATGCCTGGTATTCATAAGTGGAATATCCTATCAACTAAATGAGCATTTTCAGTCTTGTAGATTTGCTTACAGTTTGCTCCCGTAGATTGCACACATATATAAATTTATTAATTGCTTTTTTTAGATTGGTTTATCTGAAAAAATAAACACATATGCTTAGTTTAAATTCATTATTTCTAATTTATTTATTATTACTTTATTCTGTAGGAGTCAATAACCTATATACATAAATCACTATCTACCATCTCTATGATAAAAGACCTCTTCACCTCATAATTGTGTATTCAGTATATGTCTAATCACACTTGGCCAAATAAAGTATTCTGTTCTGTTCTGTTCTCTTCCATTCCGTTCCATGCCACCCTACCCAACCCTACCCTACCCTACCCTATCCCATGCCATGCCATGCCATCCCATGCCACCCTACCCCACCCTACCCTACCCTACCCTACCTATCCTATCCTACCTTATTCATTTCCATCTGGTAGGAAAAAAATAAGTTAAAGAATCTTTTAACAAGTAAATATCTGGTTCTGTATATGAAAATAATGTTTAATGAAGCAAATGTGTAAGCCCACATAAGAATGTAGGCGAAGTAGCAAGATTAGTAGGGCATTATGTTAAGGACATGCCAAATTGCAGTATTTTTACATAGCTGTTAGATCCCTAATTATTCTTGAAGGTTCTATCAATCAGTCACAGAGAAGAAAGAAGTCATTGGAAAAGATCCTGATGTCGGTCCATGGGGTCACGAAGAGTCAGACAGAACTACACAAACCTTTGTAAGCTTCTTCATCAGATCCATAGATGACTCCTGGCCACTACATTGGAGAAGTCTGTGAAGTTTTCTTGGCATTATTTTTCAGAAGTTATTTGTCCATGCCTCCAACCTTGAGATAGAAGAAATGGCTTAAAATCACCCAGGTGGCTTTGTGTCAAAGGTGGGACTACAGAATAGAATAGAATAGAATAGAATAGAATAGAATAGAATAGAATAGAATAGAATAAAGAGTTGGAAGGGACCTTGGAGGTCTTCTAGTCCAACCCCCCACTCAGGCAGGAAACCCTACCATTTCAGAGAAATGGTTGTCCAATCTCTTCTTAAAAACTTCCAGTGTTGGAGTATTCACAACTTCTGGAGGCAAGTTGTTCCACTGGTTAATTGTTAACTCTCAGGAAATTTCTTCTTAGTTCTAGGTTGCTTCTCTCCTTGATTAGTTTCCATCCATCACTTCTTGTCCTGCCCTCAGGTGCTTTGGAGAATAGCTTGACTCCCTCTTCTTTGTGGCAACCCCTGAGATATTGGAACACTGCTATCATGCCACCCCTAGTCCTTTTTTTCATTAAACTAGACATACCCAATTCCAGCAACTGTTCTTTATATGTTTTAGTCTCCAGTCCCCTAATCATCTTTGTTGCTCTTCTCTCCACTCTTTCTAGAGTCTCAACATCTTTTTTACACCGTGATGACCAAAACTGGATGCAGTATTCCAAGTGTGGCCTTACCAAGGCATTATAACTATCAAACTCTTGGTTTCTGTAACCACTGTACCAAAATGCCTTTTCTCTTAAAAAAAAAAAATTCTGAATTGCTATTGCACCAGGTTCTAACTTTCATTCATCCTAATTCTGTGGGCAGAGGGCTTCCTCCTATTGATCGCACCCAACCCTTTTGAAGGTAACCCGAGGTGACGCAGCAGTTACAGTGCAGTACTGCAGGCCACTTTAGCTGACTGTGATCAGCAGTTCAGCTGTTCAAATCTCACCGGCTCAAGGTTGACTCAGCCTTCCATCCTTCCGAGGTAGGTAAAATGAGGACCCAGATTGTTGGGGGCAATATAAATATACATTGCTTAATGGTGTAAACCGCTTAGAGAGTGCTTGCACTGTGAGGTGGTATATAAGTCTCACTAATAAATAAATAAAATAAATTATCTTTGGAATTCTGCTCCTGCATTTGAAGCGGCAGGATTTGTACTATACTTCCTATTTGAATTCCATCAGGAATGGGCATGGGACCTGCCCATACATGTTTCCCACCCCTCCCCTTGGGATTTTCCAGCTGCATCCCTCAGCATCCTCTATGTCACATTCAGAGTGACAGTGTGTTGCATAAAGATGCCCAAAGAGCAAATAACTTCCAAGAATTCAATCAAATAAGACATGGCACACACTATACGGTGCTTGATTCAGACCAATTTTGCTTTATTCCTACTTGGTCTGTAAATTAAAGACAAATATTATGGTCAGGTTAGCAATTGCGATTTGCATACATGCAGACACAAATGTGTGTGCTGTGCATATGCACACATTCAGTGTCACATAAAGCTGTCCCCTCTGTCGCTCACATGGCTGATTTTTCATTACTGAATGCCTGAATTATTAAAGAGTATCCTGTTATATTTATTACCTAGCTGGCTGATATTACTGCCAATTGTCAAATTTCAGCTTCCTGTTGTTGATTTTCATGCATGAGAAACACACAGCTGCTGGATTGGTGCCAGAGCTCCGTCAATCTCTCCAGCTAGCTTCGACCTCAGGATATGTAAGAGCAACAGAAAAATGGGAAGATCGATGCCTTGTCCCTCCTGCTGTGCCAGCTGCTATTGAGAAATTAATATGAGGATCACTATAAATAAAAGATAAAAGATGATATGGCTTACTGTGTAAAATATTAAGGCTGGACACTATGCTCTATGAATCTCAACCAAAAAGCCAAGCCTGTTAACCCTTTAAGAGTACACACTATTGTGTGGGTTAGAGGCCCAAGAAAAATCTGCCTATAATTAAAAGGATCTGTCTTTAAAACTGAAATAGGCCGCATGGAGCACAAAGATTCAACAGAATACAAACGCTGATCAGATATTGAAGTTAAAGATGGCAAGGTGTCTGGTATGCTAACCGTCATATCAATGGTTTTACTTTACAAGATGGTATTATTGCTTAGGATGGATTTTGAAGGGAAGGGAGGGAAGGTTATATCCAATGACCTAAGTGCTAGATGCCACTGTAACAACATTGCCAAAAAGGCACTAAGAGTTGTTAATCTAACCTTGCGTAGCTTCTTCTCTGGCAACATTACATTACTAACCAGAGCATACAAAACATTTGTTAGACCAATTCTGTAATACAGCTGACCTGTCTGGAACCCGCACTGCATATCAGACATAAATACAATCGAGAGAGTCCAGAAATATTTCACAAGAAGAGTCCTTCACTCCTCCGCTCGCAACATAATACCCTATTCCACCAGACTTGAAATATTGGGATGAGACAATTTACAACTATGTTGCCTCCGATCTGATCCAAATGTAGTTCATAAAATCATATACCAAAATGTCCTTCCTGTTAATAACTACTTCAGCTTCAACCGCAGCAATACATGAGCACATAATAGATTCAAACTAAATGTAAACCGCTCCAAACTTGACTGCAGAAAATACGACTTCAGCAACAGAGTGATCAATGCCTAGAATGCACTACCTGACTCTGTGATTTCTTCCCCAAATCCCAAAAACTTTAACCTCAGACTGTCTACAGTGGACCTCTCCCCATTTCTAAGAGGTCTGTAAGGGGCGTGCATAAGCGCACCAGCATGCCTACCGTCCCTGTCCTACTGTCCTATTGTCCTTTTTTATTGTTACTTTTTACTTATGTTTATACAAACTACTACTATCCTATACATGTTTGACACATAAATAAATAAATAAATAAATAAAGAATGTGGAAGGATAATCTGTACAGAGCTGTCCAAACTTGGCAACTTTAAGACTTGTGGAGTTCAACTCCCAGAATTCCCCAATCAGCCATGGCCTTGCCCAATTTTCCATGCTGGCTAGGGAATTCTGGTAATTGAAGTCCACAAATCTTAAAGTAGCAGGTTGGATAGCTCAGATCTATACTTTTCTTGAGAGAGAAGTGTAATATTGTTGAGGAAAGCTGTTACCACTTTATTCCTGGGCTATTACCAGTCCTTTCATCTATTGCCAAATGGATAAAACAGGGTACAACATTACATAACACGTGCATATCTATCACCTCTGTTTCTCGGGCTTGTATTTGGTTCATAGCATTGCAGAATTGGGCAAGGCTATTTGGAGCATCAAACCCAATTTCCTGGTCAGGGTGAAAATTCAAATAAAACTATTCCCAAACAAGGTCTAGCCAACATTTATTTTTAACAAAATAATCCATTAAAACATTGGAGAGCTCACAATACAGGACATATCCCTATGAAAACCCACTTGACAATTTGAAAAGAACTTGTCTGTGAGTGTTCTTATTCAGCACCATATCTAAACAATATTTAGCCAATTTGCAAATTGGAAATAATAGTATATATACATCATCAAGTGATTTGCAGAAATAAAAATGTATTTCATCCAAATTCATATGATTTATAAAATGAAATAAGATCACCAATAAGACTGAATCTTGACAAATTCATGTAGAATTTGTCTATTTGTCTATTTTAGACCTCTCTTAAAAACATTGAAATCTCTTGTTGATATATTCGGAAAATGTCCCATTATCCCTGATGCACTGATTGAGGTGTTATTCCTTGATTTTTATTCCCTCCCTTTTTGAAGATAAGGACAATAGTTGACCTGTCCTGTTATTTGGTATTTCACTCAATCTCCAGGATTTCTCAGAAATAATAGATTATTGTCTAATTCAGCCAGATTATCAAAACATTCATTTGATGTCCCAGGATGCAATTCTTCTGATTTTGGAGACTTTAAAGCTATCCCTTGCTTATCTTTCTGTCAAGGTCAATCTGCAATCCTTTTCCTTCAACTTTCTGGGTGAAATTGGAGGAGACTGTATGACATTAAGAACTGAGCAGTTCTGTTGTTATCTCTTAGCTTTTGGCACCTTCGCTGAGTATACTGATCCTTTCCCTTTATTTTGAACATATGTTGTTAACATCTTTTCCTAACTCTAGCTCAGACTGACATGATCTTCACAAATCAAATCTGCCTGTTTATACTTTTCCTTAGTGATTTGTCCTTCTTTCTATTTTCCATTAGCATGCTTCTTGATCATTAGATCTTCATTAACCCTTTGGTACAACGGTACCACCTTCTACTGTCTTAGTTCCCTCCCCTCCATTTTGGAATAATTAGCAACTGTTCCTATGTTTTTAAGCACTTCCTTCCTTCTTTAGCATCTATTCCCATGTGCTTCTCCTGCCATGAGAATTCCATTTAACATTGTTTTAGGTTTATTAAAATTTTATTTTCCTTAAGTCCAAGATGAATAATCTTTTTCTCTTTTAGTATCCATCAAAATCAAGAGTTCCATTCTTACATGAAGAAATGTGAAAGAGTATTTAAAAACTATGCATTTTGGAGTGGGTCTGAAAATGATAGCCTCACACCTCATCTGTAAAATGGAAATGGATAAAATAGCAGTTGTTATATTCACTACTGAGCATTAGGAGGCACTATACTAGATCTTGAAGGTTCTAGTATGAGCAGATTTCTAGATCTGAACAGGCAAAGAGGATGTGGATAATTAGAGAGAAAGACAATTGGGGGAAGAAAGGAGGACACACTAATTATATCACTTTCTGGGCATCGTTATTAAAAATTACAGGCAACAACTGCAAAAGGTATCCTTCAACTCACATGTATATAAAATTACTGTTTCCAGCATCAAAAAGATTGATTTTTTCAATTGAAATATTTTCCCAACAAATTTTTATTTTCAAAAATATACACTAGTGATAACATAGATTTAACAACAATGTGCTTTCCAAATTTAACCAGAGACACATAATAAGTCATATGACTCATGGACGACAATGATCCATGGACTACAATGATCATAGACTGGAAGGGCCTGGATTAAAGCCAATTTTAGAATGAGAAAATAAATGGTATTGGTCTAGATTTGTCAAACGAGAGATGGGGAAAAATAGACAATTTACAAGGCCACAATATGCAAAAGTTTGAATGGTGAAAATAGTTTTTTTTAAAAGAAAAGAAACCCAAGACACTAAAAAAGCTGAATGATATTTGATTTTAAGGCTAGGCCTGTTGGATGGAGGACATTAAAGATCGCTAGGCATCTGGCATTGCTAAGTATGAGGAATTTAGACTGCAGCTTTCTAGTCTAAAAGTGAAACAGTAAGAAAGGAAGGCCTACTCTTCATAACATCCACAGTAGCAGTCATTGCATAGGAGAAATAGCCTTCCATGGGGAATAGCCTTGAAAACGTTAAATAGCATTGAGGGAATAGCAGTGAAAACAGGAAGATCACAAAGTACTGAATATCAAAGTAACAGTTAATAGGAAATGACACTGAAAGGAAGAGAAATAGTCATTGAGAAAATACTATTTAGTGGAGAAATACCATTAAAGCAGTTTAAGGGAACAGCAATTGACAGCTCCCAAGGAATAGCAATGGGACAGTAATTACAGTGGAATTTTAGGGAAGAAAGACATCCACATCTATCTTTATATCTATATCTATATATGCTCTGTTTTTCTTTGGAGAGAGAGAGAGAGAGAGAGAGAGAGAGAGAGAGAGAGAGAGAGAGAGAGAGAGAGAGAGAGAGAGAGAGAGAGAGACCCTCCCTTTTTCTTATCTAGAAAAGGTGGGAGATTTTCTTAGCTTGGAAAGTCAATTCTGGGGAATCAGGATTTCAACATGTGTAGCATGATAACAAGGGACTGAAAAACCAACTTATAAGTAACAGAAAGATGGGAAGCGGACGAAAAAAGTCAAGGAATAAAAAAATGAAAGAGGAATGGGAAGCGATAGCAATAGCATTTAGGCTTATATACCGCTGTATAATGATTTACAGCACTCTTTGAGCAGTTAACAAATGTCAGCCCCAAATATTGCCCCCAACAGTCTGGGTCCTTATTTTACCAACCTTGGAAAGATGGAAGGCTGAGTCATCCTTCAGCCCCACCAGGATCGAATTCCTGTCAGTGGGCAGAGTTTGCCTGGAATACTGCATTCTAACCACTGCATCTCCAGGACAAATCTGTACACAAGACAGGCAACCGATAGATTGGGTTAAAAGAACAGAGGGGATGTGTTTGGCTCTTCCTGTCTATGAATTGCAGTTCAGTAGATCTGTTTCCAAGCCATAGCAACAGTGGTGGGTTCCTACCGGTGCGGTCCACTCTGTTGTTCCGGTAGCGGCCCGCCGATTGCACAATTTGCGCGCGACAGCTCCGGTGCCGTCTTCGCTGGTCCGTCGTGCGGCACCATCTTTTTTTCTGAATTTTTGGGCTTTTTTTGCTTCCTGCACATGCACGGAAGCACAATCTTGCCAGGGGACATGCGCATGTGCGAGATTTCAGTGATTTTTTGCTTCCTGTGCAAGCGCGGAAGCAAAATTGCATGAGGGGATGCTCATGTGTAGCGAGCATGCGCACGTGCAAAATGTGATGACGCGCATGCAGCGCACTGGTAGGCAGGTAAGAGGAACCTGCCCCAGCATAGCAAGGCTCTGTTTTTGAGATGCCTCTAAGGAAGCATCATATTGAAGGTCATATGTTCAGCTACTGGAAGGCTCAGCAGTCTCTTTGGTCGATCTGCAAGCCCAGCTCAGTGGAGGACTCCACATATCTCTCCCTCCTTCATGGTCACAGTGGCTGGGTTCAAAGAGACTTGGCTTCAAGTGGGTCAAAAAGATGTTCTCTAGATAATGAAAGACTTTTGGGGAAACTGAGAACTCAGAGCAAGTTATCCAGCTTTATAGTTTCCTGTTGAATGACTTCAGCTGGTGATAAAAAGAAATATTCAAAGTGAGTGTTTTTCTTCTCTCTGGGAGGTCAAAAAATGTCAGTGGGTTGTTTTATGGGGCTTCTAAGCCACCCCTTCACTTAGAGGCAACTTCATAGAAACAGCCTTGCGAGAATGCCACCCGTCCCCTTCCAGTCAGGTTTATTGTTTGATATGTCTTGGTAGCGATTTGTGTTTAATTTTCCTTTTATATCTCCCTGACCAAGAGTTGCACCCTCTGTTTCACTTTTCTCTCTCTTTAGAGGCTTGCTTTTACTTTTACAATATCTCTAAGCTCTGCAAGATTGTTTGAGATTTGCTTTATGTGTGGAATAGACAGACGTTGACACGCTTCTTGAACAAACTTGTAAACAGTTTATTTAAATACAACTTCTCAGTAATTGTCAAGTGGATTTGTTAAAGCCACAACCAACTATTTAATTCTTTCTTTTACTTCTTCCCCTCAATAGACTCTCCTTGCTTTCCTGACTAAATCTAAGCAAATCCAATTCTTCTTTGTTTCTAGGCCTATAGATAGATAGATAAGAGCACATTTCACCGTTTATCTCTATCTACAGATTACTCAATATATATCAATCAATCTTGTTCCCTGACCCTGGCTCCTGCTTCCCACAGAACTGCCTAAGGCCTATCTTCTCTCCTGTCAACTTCCCTCTTGGACAGTCAAATTCAGGCAGAGATTCTCTATAAATCTTCCCTCTTTGGAAGTCACAAACAGAGCTCCTCAGCTCTCCACACTAAGCCTTCCCTCCTGGGATTTACCACATAACAGAGCTTTCTTCACAGCACTTCTCACTAAATCCTTCCCTCATGGAAGTTCACACAAAACAGAGAGCTTTCTTCATAGCTCTTCTCACTGAAACTTCCCTCTTTTGGAAGTTACCACATAACATAACAGAGAGCTCCACATCTCTCTCAGCCAGCCTTTTATAGTTCCTGCCCCTGCTATCTATGATCCGATTGGCTGTCTCTTATGATGTCATCTATCCCCCCTCCCTTCTGGAGCACTGGGATAAACACCTCCCCCTTTCTACTTACCATGCATTTTAAAAGCTGTCTGGCTCTATACTTACTTGTTTAAACAGTTCCTTTTAACAACATTATAACTTTATACAACAACTTGCTATTTTATATTCAGCACCTGTATGCGGGCACCACACAGCCTAATTCTGATTTTCTTAACAAATTGTTGTCTCCTTCCTCTTGCATTTTGATGAGGTCAGCAACAGCATGGAGGAGAGGGAGGCAAGTAAAGAAATGTGAGGCATGATGTGCAGATACAAAATCCATCCTTTGTATAGTTGGAGGCAACTTTGTCCTGCCAGTGTGAAAGAGTAGAGTTTGCATTGTGAAAATGTGACTCACATTTCATCATTATGGTGTCTTCATAGTTAAGAATGGTCAACTATGCATTAATGAACTTTATAATCCAATCATTTGTTCCATGGGGTGATGCATGCTTGATCCATCTTCTCACAAGGGAAGTTTTAACTCACAGGCAAATGACATTTGCAAGATGGGATACCAAGGAGGACAAAGAAGGAAGATTTTTGATAAGCATTTTTTCTATTGTAACCCCAGGTCTGTTCAATTATCTGCTTTTCTTCTGCAGTCGGTATAGAATGATGAAATATTACAATTTCAGCAGTGAGACTCTCCCAGAACAAGCTTAAGGGGAGGTAGGTTGATCAAATTTGGGGCTTTATTATACCTTACTATTAGTTAGAATGAAATGAAGAATTGCTAATTTCTTTGCACCTTCTTTGCACACTCCATGAAGGAGAAATTATAATTCTACTGCCACCTCATGCCTATCGAAACAGCATTTTGTTTTCAGGAGTGCCATCTACATTTCCCTGACAATGTTACCATTTTATACTTGTTTTTTTATTTTAACTCAGATGCTGTCGAAAGTGCTACAAGCACATTTCCAGGTAAACAGTGTTCACATCATCATTTCTCTTTCACTGATAGGATTCTCTTGACAGATATTGGACCAGAAGTCATGCAGGCAGTAAATCAAGTACACAAGGCCAGATAAAGTGTGCTTATTGCAAGAATTAGGAAGGCTGTTAAGAAAGAATCCAGTGACTGCCAGGTATAAAACACAAGCCTAGTTTATAGTAAGATCAATGTTAAATTCTTACACCTTTTTCTTCTGCCTGTGTAGTACAATAGGCTGGAAGTCATGTACTTTGGAGTAAGCAGAAAGGATGCTACTTATTTCTCTTTCCTGTACTGCAACAAACTAGTCCATTTTCAGGCCGCTTATTTTTGAGGTCAGTTGTGGAAATGGAGTTAGCTTTCACATTTACCTTCCAAAGATAACTTAGATTTTAAAACGCCTTCTCCTTCTCCTTCTTCTCCTCCTCCTCCTCCTCCTCCTCCTCCTCCTCCTCCTCCTCCTCCTCCTCCTCCTCCTCCTCCTCCTCCTCCTCCTCCTCCTCCTCCTTCTTCTTCTTCTTCTTCTTCTTCTTCTTCTTCTTCTTCTTCTTCTTCTTCTTCTTCTTCTTCTTCTTCTTCTTCTTCTAAAATATCCTGAAAATTTATTCTGCCCAGGTTCAAATCCCAGTAAGGGTGTGGCTATCCAGGTTCAAATCCCAGTAAGGGTATGGCTATCTGATGAGAGCTAAATAGCTTGAAATAGATCTATAATACACACACACACACACACACACACACACACACACACACACACACACACACACACATATATATATATATTAAATTAAAATCATATATATATGTGTGTGTGTGTGCGTGTGTATGTATGTATGTGTATGTATGTGTGTATGTATGTATGTATGTGTGTGTATATATATATATATATATATATATATATATATATATATATATATATATATATATATATATATAATTAAAATCTTCTTTCTCATGAAAGTAAAACAGTAAAACTATCTGATACAGATAGTCCTAGACTTACAAACATTCATTTAATATCTGTTCAAGGTTACAACATCATTGAACAAAGTAATTTATGACAGTTTTCACACTTTCCACCATTGCTGCATCTCCATGGTCACATGATCAAAATTCAGATTCTGGCATGTATTTATGATGGTTTCAATGCCCCGGAGTCATGTGATCACCTTTTGCAACCTTCTGACAAGTAAAGTCAATGGGGAAACCAGATTCATTAACAACCATGTTACTAATTTAACTACAGTGATTCACCTAACAACTTTGGCAAGAAAGGTTATAAAATGGGGCAAAGCTTATTTAACAACTGTCTTGCTTAGCAACAGAAGTTTTGGGCTAAGTTGTGTTAATAAGTTGATGACTACCTGTATTTAAACTCCTAACTCTCTTTTACATAAACCTGATGTATCATCTAATGCCCCATCATACAGAAGATCAGAAAATTCTGGGTCGTAGTGATTGATTAATGTTGTTCCATGAATAAAGCTATGCTAGATAGATATTCATGTTTCTAAAAATGCTTATGTCAAAGAAAATGGATATTGCAATGATAGACCAGAGATGAAGAGAAAATTTATCTTATTATAACAATGGGGTGCTCTCAGATGTATCAGCTTTATAGAAGATGTCACAAAACAGCTTTGTACCAGGTTGAGGAAAGCTGATTTAAAAGCCAGAGCCAGACTCCCTACTCATTGTTGTCTTGGAGTCTAAATGTGTAATCTTTTGTTTGTGTTACATTCTCAACTTTATAACCAGTGTTTGCTTAATAAAAATCAATATCAATCTCCCTTTGTAAAATGGGACAATCATTTTTAGCTTATCTTCCAAATAGATGTTAGAAGAAAATTCTCCATTCCGTGGAGGAATTCTTCCATTCTTCTATACAAATATTTAATTCCCTGATTATAAGCCATGTTAGTTACATCCCACTATGTCCTTTTTAACTTGATCTGTGCAGAAGAACAGATGCTTGGATTTGTACTATTTCTGAATATTACTTTGCCTATATTCCAAGGCAGGCGGCCCAGATTCAAATCCCAGTAAGGGTATGGCTATCTGACGAGAGCTAAATAGCTCGAAATAGATCTATAATAGTCTCCCTTTATTTTCATTTATCAAATGCTACACACACACACACACACACACACACACACACACACACACACACACACACACACACACATCCTGGTGTACCTAAATATGGGAGAAAGCATCACAGCTTTCATTTTGCCTTTCGGCCCCTCTCTGGGACCATCCAGGCAGTTTCTATAGCCGACACACTATTTTCTATATGTGTAGCATTTTTTGCTGATAAATGAAAATAAAGGGAGACTAGCTGCTGCCTTACAAGGCAGGCGGCCCAGGTTCAAATCCCAGTGAAGGGTATGGCTATCTGATGAGAGCTAAATAGCTCAAAATAGATCTATAATAGTCTCCCTTTATTTTCATTTATCAGCAAAAAATGCTACACACACACACACACACACACACACACACACACACACACACACACACACACACATATATGGTACAATGGAATTATGTGGATTGGTATCAATGGGCTCCTTTAATCTGTTGGAAACACTTACTTTTCCTTGTTCTTTCCTCGGGATACCTCTTACACTTTCAAAGGTTGCCATTAGGGAGTTTTAAATTCCTAGGAATAAGGACCTGTTATTGTTAATAGCATTCGTTTAGCATTAACCAGAAAGAGGGTTTTCAGGAATGTTGTCCCTCAGAAGTAAAATGCAAACTGATTGATTGCTCATGTGTCATCAAGTTGTTTTTGACGCCTTGCAACCACAAAGATTGATTTTCTC